>WOVY01006889.1:0-22272 GCA_013436015.1 Rhipicephalus annulatus | reverse complement strand
TGAATTTAAAACCAGATGGGAAAACTTGAGTGCATTTGGTATAAATTGAGTGCTAAATAAGTGGTATTTTTGCAAACACGCGAGTTGTGATGTAACAAGCTGCTCGCTTTGGGAGAGTTTGCATTCCGGCAAATCATCTTCTTCTGTGGCCAGCTGCTCATGAAATTGAGGCATTTCAGCTTCCTTAAGCTTCGCACTGAAATTGAACCATTTGCAGAGGCTGAAACGTCGGTAACACATGACTGCGAGGGTCTTGTCGTCTTACTTCCTCCGCTTTATCAGTCACTTTGCTGCCATTGCGGGGCCGTTACAGAAGCTTGCCATTGCGGGCGTTACAGAAGGTGATCAAAGCGTCTTCCTTTTCACTCACGTTATCACCCCTAGCAGTTGCTGAGTCACTATCTTCGAATAGCTGTGCTCAGTATGCCGCGTGCCAACGTGACCACTCATACTGTAACTGCATCATCGGGTACTCAAATGACTCACATTCTTCCTCCTAATGCTAGACTACGTCGTCAGATACGGCTGTTCAAGCTGGACAACATATCCTGCAGCGCTATTCATACAATGCGGATGGGCATCGGTAGAAGCCAGCACTTCCATGTTCACTGCGCAAACAAGTTCTCGAAGCACTGCACGACGACCCATCAGCTGGACACTTGGGATTTCAGAAGTGCTACGAACACGTTAGGAGCCATTGCGTCTCTCATAATCAATATAGTGGTTTGGGACGGTTAAACCCCACATATCGATCAAATCAATCGCGTTAGAAGCCATTTCTTCAGGCCTGGTCTTTCTACTTTTGTGGCTAACTATGTCGCTTCTTGTATACTTTGTCGAGACCGGAAACAGCCCAACTTCTGCTTCTGCTGGATTATTGTAACCAATTCCATGTCCTGATACATCTTTTGTCGTTGTCGAAATAGACCTCGTCGGACAACGTCCCATAACGCCAGCGGACCACCACTGCATCGTCACAGCACGCACAACCGACAGACCACTCCTCGTCGTCGTCTTCTGACCCCTGATATGTCAGCTACGGAGCATATTATATATATATATATATATATATATATATATATATATATATATATTGTTGAGACGTTTATTGGCGGACACTTGTCGACGATGCTTGACATCGACAGTCAATGCGGGTACCGACTCTCTGCACGAGCTGCCTTCTTCCTCTTGCTAAAAAGGGCAACCCACTAGAGGCGCTGCAGAGGAACGACCCACTGTTCGAAGGCTTCACCACAACTACCCCGGGTACGAAGAGAGAGCCGCCTGGCGACCTAGCAGCTGTTACTATGAGCGGGTCGTGGTAGGCTTTGATGCGCTCCACGTTGAAAATGTCGCGCCCTCGACGGCGCATGTCCGAAGATGGTTCGATGGGTTCGATCAAGTAATTTACAGGGGAAGTGCGTTCGACGACACGGTAGGGTCCTTCGTATTTGGGCAATAGTTTTGAAGATAGGCCAGTTGAAGTGGTAGGGATCGAGAGCCAGACGAGCGCTCCAGGGAGAAACATGGGCACAGTAGTGCTGGTGTCAGCGCGAATGCCTTTTTGCCGCTCTTGATCATGCGCTGTAAAGGTCTTTGCAAAGCTCTCGACACTCTTCAGCAAGCTTGGCTGTAGCAGAAAATAGGCCCCACTCTGACGGATCTGGCTTGTACAGGAAGTATAGTTTTCGATGGTGTGCGACGGGTGCCTTCCATATAATAAAAAGAAAGGTGAAAAGCAAGTAGTGCTCTGAGGGCGGTGTTATATGCGTAAGTGACGAAGGGTAGAATGGAATCTCAAAATGTGTGATCGGCGGGCGACCTACTTGGAGAGCATGTCGCCGAGCGTATGGTTGAAGCGTTCAGTGAGGCCATTCGTCTGCGGGTGGTAAGCGGCAGTTTTGCGGTGAACAACGTTACACTCTTTGAGAATGGCTTCGACGACTTCAGACAGGAAGACGCGGCCTTGATCACTGAGCAGTTCCTGAGGTGGACCGTGTCGCAGCATGAATCGTTGGAGCAGGAAGGAGGCCACATCGCTCGCTGTAGCCGCGGGGAGAGCGGCAGTTTCGGCGTATCGCGTGAGGTGGTCCACAGCAACAATGGCCCAGCGGTTACCGGCCGACGTTAGTGGAAGTGGCCCCTACAAATCGATGCCAACGCGACCAATGGCCTGGCAGGGCAAGGTAGAGGTTGCAGACCTACCGGCGACAGGTGCGTTGAAGTTTTGCGGCGCTGACATTCAATGCAGGAGCGAACGAATTTCTGCACATAGCGGTACATGCCGCACCAAAAGTACCGTTGGCGAATGCGCTGGTAAGTCTTCGATACGCCGGAGTGCGCACATTGCGGATCAGTATGAAAGAATTCGCATATGTCAGAGCGCAGACTGCGGGGTATGACTAGTATCTACTGGCGGCCGTCACCGCTGTAATTGCGTCGGTGGAGAAGGTCGTCGCGAACGGCGAAATGGTGGGCTTGACGACGCAACGCGCGAGTGGATGTAGTGGATGGATCAGTCAGCAAGTCTATCAGTGAGGCAATCCATTGATCCTTGCGTTGTTCAGTAGCAACGACATGAATGCTAATGGAAGAACGGCAAGGTGAGACGCTGAGTCGTGGGCATTGTCGTCAGGCAAGGGAGAGCGCGACAGGGCGTCGGCGTGAGCATGTTGCCTTCCGTTGCGGTACAGCACGCGGATGTCGTAGTGTTGCAGGCGAAGTGCCCACCGGGCGAGACGGCCTGAGGGATCTTTCAATGATGACAACCAGATAGTGCGTGATGGTCGGTGACTACATCAAATGGGCGACCATATAAATAAGGTCGGAACTTGGTAAGGGCCCAGACGATTGCCAGACATTCTTTTCTCAGTGACGGTGTAATTAGTCTCGGCTTTTGTAAGCGTACGGCTTGCATACGCCACGACATATTCCGGGAACCCTGGTTTGCGCTGCGCAAGGACAGCGCCGAGACCGACGCCACTGGCGTCCGTGTGTACCTCTGTAGGGGCAGTAGGGTCGTAGTGGCGGAGTATGGGAGGCGACGTCAGTAAACGACGGAGCGTTGTGAATGCGTCGTCACTCTGATGACCATGAATGGAGAGGCCCGTTACTACCGAGGAGATTTGTCAGCGGCGATACGATAGACGCGAAGTTTTGGATGAAGCGCCGAAAGTAGGAACACAGTCCTATGAAACTGCGCAGTTCCTTGACGGATGTCGGCTTGGGTGACTCGGTCACGGCCCGAAGCTTGGCTGGAACGGGGAGAATTCCGTCCTTGGACACGACGTAGCCGAGTATTGTCAACTGCCGAGCTGCAAATCGGCACTTCTTTAAGTTCAGTTGCAGACTGGCGTTACTCAGACGCGTTTAAAACATGCCGCAGGCGTTGAAGGTGCGTGGAGAAGTCCGGAGCGAAAAACGACGACGTCATCGAGGTAGCACAGGCACGTGTGCCATTTCAGGTCACGCAGAATGGTATCCATCATGCGCTCAAAGGTGGCAGGCGCATTGCACAGCCCAAACGGCATGACGTTGAATTCGTACAAGCCGTCGGGAGTGACGAAAGCGGTCTTCGGTCGAGCGTCCTCAGCCATAGGTACTTGCCAGTACCCTGAGCGCAAATCTAGAGATGAAAAGAATTCGGCTCCTTGAAGGCTGTGAATCGCGTCATCCACACGCGGTAGTAGGTACACGTCCTTACGAGTGATCTTGTTGAGACGTCGGTAGTCCACACAGAAACCACGCAGAACCGTCCTTCTTCGCGGACGAGAACGACAGGAGACGCCCAGGGCTGTTAGAGGGTCGAATAACATCGCGGCGTAGCATGTCGTCCACTTGCTCGTTGATCACACGGCGTTCTGAGGGAGATACGCGATATGGACGTTGCCGTAGTGGTGGTTGTGCGCCTGTGGTCATGCGATGCGTAACAGTGGATGTGCGGCCGAGAGAAGGTTGAGATACATCGAAAGAAGAGCGGAATTCTTCCAACAGGGCCAGAAGCTGGGAGCGCTGTACCGGCGTAAGGTTGTCGGCAATGGAAGGACCAAATACATCAGCGGATGATGAAACAGATGTAGAAACAGCACTAAGCGTATTGGAACTTCGGCAGTGCGTGTCATCAGGTTGATCCATGACTTGTGCGTCTTCGATGGGTTCCACGCTGCCGAGACATTCCCCCTCGCACCAACGTAACACTGTACGGGGATGAGTTCAGAACAAAAATAGTGGTGCTGCCGCGAGTTACTTGCACGGTCGCGAAATGAACCAGCAAACCTTTTCTGGTGAAAACACGGTGAGATGGTGAGATGAGTGCAGCGGTGTCTGAAAGACTTGCACAGTAGACCGACACCGCCGCGGACGAGTTTGCAGGCACTTGCGTGTCGTCCCTGACGAGTAACTTGCTTGCAGTAGATGAACTGTCGGCCGGCGTCAAAGAAGAGAATGGTGTCAGCTCTATTTCTGCTGGTGCGCAATGATCGACGCCGCCGTGGCGGAAGAGAAAATTCTATCCTAGGATGACGTGGTGAGAGCATGAAGGAATTATGATGAATTCGACGGCATACATCACGTCCTGAATCTTGTGGCGGGCTGTACACATCGCTGTAGGGTGAATGCTTTGGGCGCTCGCTGTACGGAGGGAGAGCCCGGAAAGTGGCGTGGTCACTTTGCGCAGTAATCGGCTAAGCTTTGCGTCCATCACGGATACGGCGGCTCCAGTATCTACAAGGGCAGATGCACGAACACCATCCACAAGCACGTCTATCACGTTCGATGGTCTTTCCTGAGGGCTTCCGCAGTTCGACAGCGTCGCAGCCCTTGCCTCGTGGACTGCGACGACTAGTTTTCCTTGGTAACCCTCTAGTGGACGTGGCCGCATCGGCGACAGTGAGCGACGTCGCGGAGAATGTGAGCGACGGGTAGATGGAGCGGGGCGGGACGAAGATGACGTAGGTGGCGGTTGGTCATAAAAGCGGCTCGATTGGCTGGGAAAATTGGAGGTGACCTGCGGTCGCTGCACACGATTGCAGTAGCGTGCTACGTGACCGACGCAACCACAAGCATAGCAGATGGGGCAATTGTCCGCAGTGCGCCATCGGTTCGCGGGTCCCATCCATGTCGAAGAACGCGATGGGCGAGCCGGCTGCTGATATAACTGCATAGTGGGCGGCGCACGGGGCACGTGGATGACATCGGTATATGTAGGCGGCACAGTTTCTCCGAAGGCCTGGGGTCTGGCGATGGTATCGGTGTAACCAAGAGGGCCAGTCACAGGAATCGGTGGGGGTGGCCTGGCGACAACTTGGGCGTAACTGAGTGGTGTAGATACTGGAGGCGGCTGGTGATATTCTGGAACGACCTCCGCGATTTCCTGCGGAATGGCTCGGCGGAGGGGAGGCAGAAGTGTGCTTGACGACTGTTCAGCACGTTGCGGGGAAGCAAAGGCCAGTAAAAAGACCTGGCGGGCAACTTCCTAACGCACGAATGACTTGATTTCAGCAAGCAAGGCAGTGTGGTCCGGAATTGTTGACAAGGCCGAGAAATCAGCGTCACGTGAGGGTGGTCGACGGGTCATCGAGCGCTGCCGTCGCAGCTCCTCGTAACTTTGGCAAAGTGTAATGATCTCTGCCACAGTGCAAGGGTTCTTGGCCAGGAGCATGGCGAAGGCATCGCCGGCAATGCCTTTTAGAACATGGGTAATTCTGTCGGCCTCTGACATGCTCGTGTCCACTTTCTTGCTCAGGTCAAGGATGTCCTCGATGTAGCTTGTGAAGAACTCACCGGTCTGCTGTGCTCGTTCACGTAACCGCTGTTCGGCTTGAAGCTTACGAACGGCAGGACGGCCGAACACGTCGACGACGGTGGTTTTAAAAGCGGACCAAGTGGGGAAATCGGATGCGTGGTTGTTGTACCATATGCCGGCCACACCCGCGAGGTAGAAAACCAGGTTGCCGAGTTTACCTGCCTCGTCCCAATGATTGGGGACGCTGACGCGTTCATACATAGCAAGCCAGTCCTCGACGTCGGTGTCATCCGCGCCGGTGAAGACAGGAGGGTCGCGGATGCGGGGACACCGGAACATGGCGTCGGCGCAGGAGGAAGCGTTTGCTGTGCGGCGTCTTGGTGCATGGTAGAAGGCACGGTGCGGGATCGAAGCTCCAGGGGCATCAAATGCTAACCGAAGGTGTTAGAAGGGCACAGCACTCTCCACCAAATTGTTGAGACGTTTATTGGCGTACGCTTGTCGACGATGCTTGACAGCGACAGTCAATGCGGGTACGGACTCTCTGCACGAGCTGCTCTTCTTCTTGCTAAAAAGGGCAACCCACTAGAAGGCGCTGGAGAGGACGACCCACTGTTCGCTTAAACCACAATATATATATATATATATATATATATATATATATATATATATATATATATCACGACAGGAGCATTGTCAACAAGAATAATATTATTTATATATATATACTTATTATTTTTGGCAACGCTCCCGTTGTGCCATATCCCATACCTTCACGAAGATTAACTGGCCCATCAAATCATTGCTCGTACTATATATATATATATATATATAAATATTTATATATGTATGTATTTATATATATATATATATATATATAACTTATATGCAGATGAATAACTTCAGTTAACGCACGGTTATAAATGTGAAAGTAGATGCCCTTTTACATAACAACTGTTTAATCTGCCAACGTTTCGACGGGGGCCCCATCCTATTCAATTCATAATAATATTTACACATGTTTGGTGTCCTCTTATAGCCTGTCGAAACAGGAGGAAAGGGGGTAAAAGGAAAGTAAAAAAAGAAGAAAAGAAACAACGAAACGGGGGGAGAAACTTTAAATCAGTATAGAAAATCTAGGAGAAGAAGCACGACCGACACGGCGGAATCAGAAAGTGGCGGCATCTCAACAGAGTAGGGCAAAAGTGGACAAGCAATGCCATCATTGTCGACAATACGTCCTCCGCACACACTGTTCCCCAAGTGGGCAGTGTGCCGTCGTGCTTGTATTTCACCTTCCCGTGTAATCCACTGGGGGCTCGTCCCTTTTTGAAGTTTAAGACAAGTTGGCGGGGAGAGCTCAAGCGCTTCGAGTGTGTGTTGGTGGCATCGGGAAGAATGAAAAAGCCGGTAATTGAGGCGCTGCCATCGATATTCATAGTATGCAATGGCTCCTGTCAGTGAAGGAAGAGAAAATGTGCGTTAAAATAAAGATGAAAAGGGGGGGGAGCTGTACGACACCGGGGACCACTTATCTGTTTGTTCCGGCTGTGCTTGATGAGGCAAACCATTTCTATGTTCGCAGCAGTGCTCTAGTGTGTACGACCGGCAAGTGACTGCCGCTTCATCAATAGGTTAGATCGGAGGTGCGGCAAGTAACATCAACAACGAGTCTCTTTGCAATCTCATTCGATCGGTGGTGCGTAACAAACTACAAGAGATTCAGTACCAGTCCTAACATACTGCAGGGTATATTTGCAGCCTTGTCAGAAACGAAGTATGACAGGCTCTGCAAGTGCCGCCTTTCAGCTATGTCCTGCCTGTTTCGGTGAGCCACATCGTGCATCATACGCAGAAACTGTAAGCCGATGTATTCCTGCTTCACCGCTCTTGGCTCATCCTATGCCTCAGGACGCACTTCCTTCGCTGCAGTCAATTTAGCATTGAGAAAATCGACAGCCGCTTCCCAGAAAATCCCACGTATGGCGCACACCGGACAGACGACCACTGTGTTACCACTGTGGTGAATCTGAACATGTGTACCGGAAATGTCCCTATCGTCGCCTCGGACTACAGGTTTTCGCCGTCGACGCACCACGGCCGAGATTCGTCGAAAGACTGAGAGCTATTGAATATTGCCTTGGGGATGGGGACCATGACTGCCACCGCCGTGGCATGCGCTGCTGTGAGAGGTAATGTTCTCCAAATTTTCGGAGCCTTCCAGGAGCGGAGCCAGCGCGCTCGCCGAAACCTAGGCGGGAAAACTAATGACAGCGACCTTCGGGATCAAGGCCGCTGACACTCGACGCAAGCAAGGCCTTTCACCGACTCAAGCACGGACACGGAGCGATTCCCCGATGACAGCGACGAAAGCCAGAAGCAGAATTTCTCTGGATATACATGTGGTAGTCGACGGTCACCACGACGTTAGTGCATTATTGGACACAGGTGTGGGCTACTCGATCATAAGCGGGTAATTAGCAGCGCACATAAAGTTGTAACGCCTTGTTACGAAGAACGAATTCGTTCTGCTGGTGGGCACGTAGTCACCCCAATCGGCATGTGCACCATCAGAGTGAGCATTCAGGGACGTACGCTTCTCGCGAGCTGCCTCGTACTTCATGACTGTTCCCGAGACCTAATCCTCGGAGTCAAGTTTTTGCGGGAGCACGACGCTATTATCGATCTTCGAGAGCGTACAGTGGCGTTTTCGACAGCTGAATCCTCCGACAAACCTGACGACATCCGTGACAGCACGCTTCGCGTTTCTGCTGATAGCATCAAGTTGCCTCCGCGATGAAGCGTCCTAGTTGATGTGGTGTCTGACAAGTTACGGGATGGTAATTTTGTCGGCGAAGGCAACTTGACGCTTTTCTTCGCGCTAGGTGTCTGCGCTGCACGCAGCCTCGTCACGCTTTATTGAAGACACTCCGCCCTGCTTGTGACTAATTTCACTAACGAGTACCGGCACCTGTTTCTTGACACCGCCATCGCTATCGCCTACTTTATCGCAGATGTTTCTGAATGCATCGCATCTACATCAGCCAATGACGGGCTTCGACCGTCACCCGGCGACGTGACTTCACTACTTGGAAAAGTTGATGTCAACTCGACCCTCTCGGAACAACAACAGACCGAGCTACGTGAACTGCTATATTATTTTAAACAGAGCTTTGCGTACACCACGAAGGTTCCTCAGACACCGATCACAAAACACCGAATAACTACGTATAACGACGCCTCACTCATAAAAACACATCCTTACCGCGTTTCGGCAAAGGAACGTCACGTTATAAATGCTCAAGTCAAAGAAATGTTGCAAGACGACATTATTCAACTTTCGAGAAGTGCCTGATCATCTCCGGTCATGCTCGTGAAGAAAAAAGATGGAACACTGCGCATCTGCGTGGACTACAAAACACTTAACAGCGTGACTAAAAAAAGACATCTATCCACTGGCTCGCATCGACGATTCCCTCGACAGACAGCGGCGGGCCAAGCATTTTTTATCGATATACTTGAAAAGTGGCTACTTACAGATCGAAGTTGATGAACGAGATCGTGAAGAAACCGCCTTCGTTACACCGAATGGCCTCTATGACTTCAAAGTGCTTCCCTTTGGCCGCTGTTCTGCACCTGCGACAATTCAGAGAATGATGGACACTTCTCTTGCCGGGTTAAAATGACACACGTGCTTTGTTTACCTTGTTGATGTTGTCGTGTTTTCTGCCACCTTTGAGGAGTACCTGAAGCGTCTGCAGAATGTGCTGGAAGCGCTCCGCTCTGCTAACCTGACACTGAAGCTAGAAAAAGGCCAATTTGGTTACAAGGAACTTGAGTTTCTCGGCCATGTTGTCACTGCGGATGGTATTCGACCAGACCCTGACAAAAGTACAGCCGTGGCCTCGTTTCCTGTTCGACATGATAAGAAGGCAGTGCGTCGCTTTCTAGGGATTTGCGCGTACTATCGTCACTTGATAGCCAATTTTTCTTGGATTGCTGAACCACTCACTCGACTCAATCCTGAAGATGTTCCAATTCTCTGGGAGGAAGAACAAAACGCCGCTTTCTCTGAACTAAGGGAGCGTTTGCAGACACCACCAGTCCTCGCTCACTTTGACCAAGACGCTGATACTGAAATTCATACTGAAGCCAGAAACGTGGGTCTTTGTGCTGTTTTTGTGCAACAACAAGAGGGCACAGAGTAAGTGATAGCGTACGCTAGCCGCACTCTTTCCCACGATGAGGTCAACTACTCCACGTCGGAGAAAAAGTGTCTCGCTGTTGTATGGGCCACGATGAAATTTAGGCCTTACATTTACGGACACCACTTCAAGGTCGTGACCAACCATCATTCCTTGTGCTGGTTAGCCAACCTAAAGGATTCGTGTGGGCGACTGGCACGATGGAGTCTTCGTCTGCAGGAATACCATTTCACGATAGCTTACAAATCGGGGGCGGAAGCACGAAGATTCCGATTCATTGTTCCTGGCCCCTGTCGAAGTTTCTGGCCGCAACACCGAGGATAACAATGGTTTCCTTGGGGCCCTTACTACAACAGATGTGATTACGCGACAGCGTGCGGACGATGAAATTCGCGCAGTTATCGAAAACCTTGAAGGACGCATCTCGTCCATACCTCGATGTATTTCTCGAAGGCTGTCGTCGTTCTGTCTGCGAGATGGGGTCCTGTATAAGAAAAACTCCAACGGCAATGAGAGAACACATCTTCTAGTTGTGCCAACTGACATGCGTGACGATATTCTTCTTGCCTGCCATGATGAGCCCACATCTGGTCACTTAGGTTCTTCTCGAACTCACGCTCGAGTTCGACAAGCATACTACAGGCCTAAGCTTTCTGCATCAGTTAGGCGATTCGTGATTAGCTGCCGGGAATGTCAACGCCGCAAATCCCCGCCACTGAAGCCCGCGGGGCTTCTTCAACCAACAGAACCACCCAGAGCGTTTTCGATCAAATAGGAATGGATTTACAGGGGCCCTTTCCGCTATCATCTGCTGGCAACAAGTGGATCGTAGTAGTCACTGACTATTTGATGAAATACACCAAAACAAAGGCACTACAACGCGCTACGGCTTCCGGCGTCGCCCAATTCTTTATGGAACAGATCCTTCTTCGGCATGGCGCCCCGTCGTGCGTAATCACAGACGCTGGAAGAGCATTCACGGCTCAACTCATTCATGACGTATTCAAGCTCAGCTACACGAGCCATCGCAAGACCACAGCCTATCATCCGCCGAGCGACGGCGTGACAGAGCGACTCAACAAAACCATCGCTGACATGTTATCTATGTAGGTAGATGTCCAGCTGAAGACCTGGGATCAGGTGCTACCGTGCGTCACATTCGCGAACAATACTGCCATCCAGGAAACTACGCGATTCACGCCTTTCCGTCTTGCCTATGGACGTGAGGTTCAGAACATGCTGGATGCGATGCTTCTGCACAATTGCGATTCTTTGATCCCTCATGATGCTGTGGAGCTTACCCAGTACGCCGAAGAAGCACGCCAGTCAACACGCCCACGCATTACGCACCAGCAGAGTACAGACGCATGCCGCTACAACGCTCGCCATCGACAAGTTGAATACCATCCAGGCGATCAAGTTTGTGCGGGGACTCCACTCTGATGCCAGGGATAGTCAGAAAAACTGCTCAGTCGCTACTTCGGACCATACGAAATTTCGCGATGCGTGAGCGATTTGAACTACGAGGTAGTCCCTGACGGCGCCTTCTCGCCACGACGTCAAAGGCACTCCTCGGAGATTGTCCACGTGGTGCACTTGAAGCCGTACTTCACGCGGTAGTGCGACTGCGCATGAACCATATCGCTGTTTTGGTGTATGCACGTATTTTCTGTTGGTTCACCCCTACTTTGTCTTTGTACATTGCGAGCATCAGAGTGATGCCTTTTTTTTCTCGGAGGGGGAATAATGCCACTTGGCCGCTAGTTACGGCGAGCGCAAGCCATGGTTGCCCACGAAAAATGAAGAAGATGTTCTGGGGCAGCGCGTGCTCTGGCTAGTTGTTGATTATTGAAGCAGCCATCTTGTCAGTTTTCGGTGCGTCTTCTCGCCGGCTCAGTTCTTCCTAGATGAAGAGATTTCGTAGTTGTGATATATATTTTATATATATATATATATATATATATATATATATATATATATATGATGTGTGTCTTTGTGTATGTGCACAACTAAATAACGAGATATTTTGTGAGGAAGCAGGAGCGGGGCTCGGGTACTGGCGCGACCTGAGCTAGCTGAAAGGAGACGAGAAGGAACAGGTCAGAATAGAACAGCTAGTGCACAGCAAGAGTGATGCCTCTTTCTCGTTTATTCCTTCACAATGGCGTAAAACGACAGCTGAACCCACTGTTCGTCTACCTCCAGCCTGATGAAGCGGCAGTCTTCAATTGTATTTGCGGCGGCAGTCTTCAAAAGCCTGCCGCCGCAAAAAGCAAAGTTCAGGAGGGACGGCGTCACCACCTCCTAGTCAGCCACTTAAATTCTGTCGCTGCGAAACCCGCCCGGGAAGACGTCTATGCCTCCTCATCCCGTCAACACCTCCCGGCACAGCGAAAGCCGTTCGGTGACGGTGTCCTGTCTTCCTCGGCGCCTCAACTTTCCTTCATAGGCATCACGACACCTGTTCGCACTAAGAAGCCATGCGGGGTAATTTCATCTGGTGCTGAGGCTAACGCTCTCATTGGCATAGATGCCGTGAAGTGGGCTTGGTCATAATTGAGTACAGCCACAGCCATGAGTCCCGGAGCTCTTATTCGCTCCGCAAACACGAGCCCTTGCCTTCCATGTGACTTGAATGAGAGCGCTGGTGAGCTTCCGCGTGTCGTTACAGAACTTTCGCAAGAGCTCCAACACTTTGCCTCGCTTTGTGTTGGGTTCCGAACGGTGTCCTTGCCGTATTCAACCCATTCGAAAGTGTCGGTGTTCCGTGGCTTCCAGGATGACGTGCACGCGTGGGTAGTAGCCATGAATGCGCAGAGCATGCACCTTTCCTTACCCAAAAATAAAAAAAATGACCAGCATCTTGAAACCGAAGCTGGTAGCCTGTTTTTTGCCAGTGCTGCTATATTCAAGGGCCTGCCTGCCAGACTATATCTTAGGAGCCGACTATCTCCTATCTGACGAAGTTTACTTCACCATTGGTTATTCATGTGCTCGACTCTGAGTATCGCATCGTCTCAAAACCACAAGCCGATGGACCACAGCCGGAACTGTCTGTTGATACCAAGAACACCTTCTGTGAACAGTCGGACATACATCAGCTGGCTTCGCGGTGGTCGCTGGCGGAGGGTGCAAATGCTTCCCTCAAAAATGCCAACAAGGTGACCGTTGACCTGCCCTGAAAAGACGTGGCTGACATGGGCCGACTCGGAAGTTTGTACACCAGGTCGATGGCGCCAGGATTAGCCATTTTGTTGTCCCAGCGCGCATAACTGCTGAAGACGGCATGTTTTCTTATCTGACATTCCAAGTACCGCCTGGGCGCCGCGCGGGTCAGCTTGATGTGACTCTCGCCATCATGGGTTTCGCCATTGCCTGGTTTTATTGTTATGAGCTTGACCAAAGCAGTGAAGTGCATTTAAAAGTTTTCAAGATTTCGATGTGCGGCGCAGCTCTATTGACGTGCTCGTGCGCCGACGTAGTACGAAGCAATCAGAGACCACCATTTGTCATTGTTATCGCAGAACTAACAATTACGTGGACAGCAACCTAGACGCTGCTACATAGAGTCACGATGAAGCTCCACAGCTTGTCCGACCATGTACCTATTTTTTGCTCTGTAAGTGTTTGAATGTTCCAAACACGCACGCGAATGAAGTGAAGTGTCCCCAAACTCTCCCAACTGAATCACCTGCTAAGCATGACGTGGCCGCAACGCGGCAGCCGAGGTTGCCTACCAGTTTTCGACAGCCCCGCAAGGCAAGTCAAGGCGCCCACGAGAGAGACTTCACATACACAGCCAATATCGATCCCCAGAGCAATCATTAAACATGCCAGTTACGCCGAAACGCGGCGAGGACCTGTGGCTACAAATATGCGGCCTGTGCCAACCACCCGAGTCTTCAACAACTCGACTAGACCTTTCGTGGCATACTGGAAGGAGAGCTCTCAGGCACAGCCAGTACCTGCCGCCAGCGACATCGCCGCCACGTCATCAGACCAACTAGCTGCGTGTCCTGAACAGACCGGTGTGCAACAGCCAATGTCGCCCTCTAGAGGCAATTTCGCAGCTTGCCTTTAAATGTCGCAGCGCGGCCGATTGTGAGGAAGCAGGAGTGGCACTCGGGCACTGGCGCGAGCTTAGCTAGCAAAAGAAGACCAGAAAACGAGGTCAGAACACAAGTGCCAGCCTGCTATAAGATTGCTGTGTCTGTCTCGTTTATTGCTTTACAATATATAAATCTATATATGCAGGCATTGTGGTGGAGTATTCACAGCGTTGCAAGTAGTCAAGTAGATCCTCCGTGAGAGGTCACAATGTAGTCTTTTTTTCTTTCGACGTATTAGCCAGAGTCTGGCCTTCATCAGAGAGGAGGAAGGAGGAGGAGGAGGAAGGAAATATTTGAAAAGACAGGGAGGTCAACCAGACGCACGTCCGCTTTGCTACCCTGCACTGGCGGAAGGGTTGAAAGGATTAAATGAGAAGGGAGAGGAAACTGATGGGCAACGTGTGTGTAGAGTTGACCTTGTCCATTGCACGCTTATAAGCGGTCGCGTAGTCCGGGCGTCTTTAGAAAACTTAGCAATGCTCGCGTCGCTTTGCTGGCCTGTGACGCGTATGGCCATGAACCAAGAATCTTCTCTTCGGAAAAAAGGTCTACTGTCTAGTGTCTCTAGCGTTTTGCGTAGCAAGTTGTGTTCGCTCACGAAACCTTCACATGAACACAGTAGATGTTCTATTGTCTCATCAGTGTCGCACAATTCACAACAGGAGCTATCCGCTATTCCTATGCAAATTGAGTACGCCTTCGTTAAAGCTACTCCTGACTACAGGCGGCACAGTAAAGTTGCATCCTGGCGGGAGAGGTCTGATAATACTTGAAGCTTTCTCGATGGGTCCAATTTGTGTAGGCGGCGGTTCCCGACATTGGCGTCACTCAGCCAAGTTTCCGACAGGGTGTTAGCGAACGAGTGAAGGCCCCCTGCAGCGTCGGTTCTAGACAATGAAATTGGGGTTGTCTGGGCGTCCGCGTGGACAGATCGGGCAGCATTATCAGAAAGGTCGTTACTGACAATACCACAAAGTCCTAGTTATCACTGGAGCACCACGTCGTGTCTTTTTTATAAAACTTCAGGAAGTACTTCTCTTGTATCATTCACTACTTGTTGATGCACCCTTTTTCGTAAAGCTCATTGCCAGCTCTGAAGGGATGCCTTGGAGTAACAGAACGCAGCCCATCTTCGAGGCTGGGCTTTTGCGATATAATGTATAGCAGCACATAAGGTGGCAAGTTCCGCAGCTGTGAATGTTGTCCTATGCGACTGTTTGCACTTTATAGTGATCTGGTACGGACATACACAGATGAATCGGTCTCGGCTGACAGCTGTACAGGTGCTGTTGTCATCAGGTAGAAGTTTTCTTATGAAGGCACCAATCTGGCTCAGACGTGCAAATAAACTATGTGTAAGTTCTCATAAAAAATCTACACCACACACAAAAACACACACACACACACATATATATATATATATATATATATATATATAAATATATATATGAGGAAGAAAGTGTGTAACTCAGGGCTCAGTATATTACGTGTTTTGAGAAAATAATAATTAGATCTAACCGACAGTAATGCCAAGGAATGTTTTAGAGAATTTATTACCACCGATGTATTGTGAAATAAGAAAAAAGAAATGTGGGCGCAAAAATACCTTGACTTGAGCAGGTATATATATATATATATATATATATATATATATATATATATATATATATATATATATATACCCTACTGAAATGTTCCGTAAGATGCGGAGACCTCACATACGGAATTATTGGAATATGGAAGACGTATGATGCGGACTCCGCATAAGACATATGATGCGGACTCCGCATAAGACGTATGATGCGGACTCCGCATAAGACGTATGATGCGGCCTCCGCATCTTATGGAAAGACGTATCATGCGGAAATTACTGAAATGTGTGCATGTTACGTCTGAATCTAGTGCAAAGCAATATAATGTGTAATTTGAATAGACGTCCACATCTTGAGTATATGCAATACTGTGTACAAATCACAATATTTCTTAAACGTGCATGATGAGAGATTGAATCATCGGCATCTTACTAATTGTCGTGATGCAGAAACAAAATTACCTTTTAAATAAAATACATTACAAAACTACTAAATTAACTTGCTAGCGATCATAAATGGTGGTTACATTGCAACACATTAATGCAGTGTTCTATGCAAGACTTAAAGAACTTATAAAGTTATTATTATCAATAGAGAAGCATTAATATACACATCAGCCCTGCTACAATCAATATGTTTTTTATTTGTCTGTATGCTCCAGGTGTGAATAGTGACATTGCAGTGTTGATCGTACACAAATGAGGTGACTTCACCGCAATTTCACGAGCTCCACCTAAGCCACAGGATGGTGGCACAATGTAACAGCAATTTTCAAACGAAATGTTTAAACATAAATAATAATCATAGCACTGTGAAAGTGTGGCGCTGTGTTTATCTCATGAATGCCTTGTGGAGATCGGCGAAATGCTGCTTGAGGCTCCGGCACCACTGTAAATTTCGAAGGTCACTGTGATAGAACTTATGTGTCATTTATAGGCACCTGGAAATGAAAATAATTGGCACAAATAATGTCAGAGACACATGTTAGCACAATTGTTTACATGCACAAGAAATATAACACACAGAATGAAACTGAAAATTAAAGGCACACAATCCTTCATGTTATGCATATGTGAATAATAGAAGGAATGAGTGTATAAATTAGTTCTGCCACATAAAAAAAACAGCATGCTTATCACAGTGAAAATAACTAGGTTGTCATGATTTTCAATGATAGAGATAATCGATTATTATGTCCTTATGAAATTATGATTTAAACGCTTCCTGCACAGTAAAACTTTAGGAACTGCAAGTGAAAGCTCTCAATGTTCATTTATTAGTGTGTGCTTGTACATCTGCTGCCTTTATACTATACAGTTTGTGCATAAAATTGGCATTTTGAACAATTTTGAGAGTTAAAACTATGCAACATATGAAGGTTAAAATCACCATGACAGCAAGCAGGACCAGGCAGGTGCCATTAAAAATCTGTGCAAGCCAGATAACTATAACCGAACTGCACACATATAGGGGAGCAAGAGTAACAGAAATTCGGCTGCTGACCCGCATGTCGCGGTATCAAACCCCGGCTCCATTTCCGATGGAGGCAGAAATGCTGTAGGCACGTGTGCTCAGATTTGGGTGTACGTTAAAGAACCCCAAGTGGTCGAAGTTTCCAGTGCCCTCCACTACGGCGTCTCTTATAATCATATAGTGGTTTTTGGACGTGAAACCTCACATATAAATCAAGAATAACAGAAATAAACTGCCAACAGAAAAGTTGGGTGCATGTGCTATCTGTACACCTTACTACATACAGCATGCTCATTCCATTTTAAATACCGATATTGAAAATAACTGCTCTATTAGGAATGTAAAAGGTAAGGTAGAACTGAACGACTCTACAAAAAGTGACCCTATTATGAGATCACGTTTTCTTATAACAAAATTGACTAAGACTCTCAAATATCATTATGCAAGGAAAAAATCTTCAAAAGAACAATCAAGTTTGAAGTCATAATTATTTATATGGCTACTATGACTGTAACCAAGAAATCGACCTCAACATGGCTAATGTTAGTTTTTAATGCCTATGTTCACTAGACAATGAACTATACTACAAAAAGCACAGCGTTCAGGCAAAGCACCACACAAAAAAAGAAAGCAGTCCTTTTTGTTATTACCTACAATGCCTTTATATTGGTATTTTTACCTCTACTTTCTGCTTTTTATCTAAGTAACTGGTGTGAAACAAGTTAGCTGAAAATGCACTGTGCCTTCAAAACCTGTTGGTTGAATCTGAATTTTTAAAAAATGGTGAAGCTTGCACTAAATTAAGCTCCACAAGCCTTGGAACAGTGAGACTACTTGACTCTTAGGACTACTTTAGTTACTTGTGTTTTGTTTCTGGGCCTAAGCATAAAGACAAGGGCTTAACTGAATTGCTGCTAACAAACAAATGCTTTCGAAATTGCCCGAGCGTCAAAGGATGCTCAGCCATTTGTTGTGTTTTGCACTGGGCTATTCTACACCAAACATACAAACCATACTGCCTGGCGACCATCACAGATGTATAGTTTAAAAAATGATGATAATTTACTCTTCTGAAAATAGTTATTTGCAGAAATGTTTTTGAAGAGAAAAGAGTAGTGGTCACGTGGGTACCTTCAGAATTTCGCAGAATGTCGTGCGGCTGTTATTTGTGAGAAAAATTTCAAAGTACCACTTTTTTTGCCATATCAAATTTGATCTACATATTAAGTAAAGATGCTTCTTAAAGTATTTCAAGTCAAGTAATATTAGTGCAATTTTTCTGCTACATAGGCTTTGAAGAATTCAGCCGAACTGTTTATCGTTTGCATTTCTTGTATGGCAATACTGCATTTTGTATGAATATTTGAACCACAAATACTCACTGCACAGAAGTTATATTTTACGAAAAAAAATAATGTTAGGTCCAGATTACAAATATTACTATATAATCGTTTTTGTCCACATTGAGATGCAATTTGAGCTGTGTGTTTGTCTAATTGAAAATTACTTTTATATGTAAGTTGAAAGCAAATAAACAGTTCTTGTTACATGGCAAGTGTCATCATTACAATTTTTGTTTAAATGAGGAAAATGATTTTTGAAGTCTCCTATTGAGGGCCATGGGGAACATCGGAACAGAAGCTGTCGTACATCAAATGCAGAACACAGCCATCATAAGAAACCTTCAAAAATTCATTTCTACTTTAAGACAAAGTGTAATCATATAACTTGCCATATAAAGAGAACTGCTTCCTTGCTTTTGATGTGACGAAAAAATTGCACTAATATTACTGAGCTTCATGCATTACACACAATCACCTTTACTTAATACCAAGACCGAATTTGGTGTAGAAGAGGCAGTATTTTTGAAACACTTTACTTTTTACAAACAACACCCAGACGACATCCTGGGAAGTCCAGAAGGCACCAACGTGGCCTAATATTTTGTTCTCTGCGATATACTTTAGCATTTTGCTGTTTCAGAAATATACAGTAAACGAGCACAATATTTTTTTTCAAAACACATTTAGGGCGGTTGGCAAAATGGCTGGGATGTTTGATGCGTAATTGCCTCACTGCCAGCATTTATTCTTCCGAAGCTCAAGCTATCACCTCTCTGTTACTGCCTCCCTCACATACAATGCCTGCATAGGAAAGAAAAAGAAAGGCAGGTCCGACAAAGTTCACAAGGCAAGATATTTTCATGTTGGATAAATTCATTACCATAAACAGCAGCAAAATAACATTCATTTTGAGTAGTCCAAGACACAAGCTATATACCAGCATACTAAGAGCCAAGCACAAACTTTTCAATTGAACATGTGTGGTGATAGACAGGAAGCACTTATTGCAAGACTGATCAGTCTGTAATTAACTAAATGAAGTACAATGCACTGTTCAATCCAACACCACATAGGCATCTTTGCTATAGCAAGCCATGTGTCATTGATTCATGCACTAGATGAGACAATGCAAATGTAACAAAAAAGGTGAAAAAAGAAAACAAGGGAAAAAAAGAAGAAAAGGGGGGATGCAAAGTAGGAGCAGTGTAGCACTACTATAACTTTGCATTCCCCTTTTCTTTCTTCTTTTTTCTTCTTTTCTATCATTTATCTTTTTTTTGCTTCCCTTACCCCCAACCTCCGACAGGAGAACACTTTGTATCAGCGCAACCTAACTTGAAAATAAGCAAGGGCTGCACTCATCTGCGTTATAGTTTTTTTTTTCAGACAAACATTTCCAACAGGCACACACGCCTATACCAAAAGATGATGTCATTACTGACCCCATTTAAACTAACACGCCAAGGATGACAAGGTGACTTCTAAAAAATAGGTCCTCCTATCGCAACATCGGCCAGCCTGTCTGAAGCACTTCTACTGTTCACCCTGATTACCCCACTAGATGTTTCCATCTGTCGACTCACATCTTCATTTTGGATAACACTAAAACGAGCTTACATTGATGAATACGCACGAAAGTTTAGTGATGTATCATGTATCAGATTAAGCAACTTTGTTAAAAAATTATTGATAGCTTGCTTCCAGGCTTTTTATACTGTAGCCTGAACTTTGTAATGTCTTCTATGCACATGAACCAGATGGACAACGTAATGCACAACATGCTTAAGAATACTGCGAGGAACAAGATAACGACAAAACGACCAGCCACCCAAAATTTTCGCTGTACATGTTTATAAAACGTTCATGTACCCCAAACGAGGTGCTTATGATACAAGCCGAAAAAACCCACAAGTAGGGCCTTGAAGTCTTCTGGAAGTAGACGTGTTGCATTTTTTTCTGTAGAGGGCTTTACACCCATAAGTGAGGAACAAAACTCCTGTATAATGAAGAATGTTGGCAGCTATCAGTTATAGAAAAACCTAATGCAGCTAATCTTCCCCGACACATCTGTACATTTAGAGAGGTGACGTAGCTTCTGTGATTGTGGCAGTAACTCCAACAGGACCAGTGCAAAAATTGGCACTACTTGGCTAGACAAATGTCCAAACATGCCTGGCCGACTCCCTCTAGCCATCCTGGCTGAATCTGACACATGATTTTCTAACTGCTGGCTGGACAAAAACAAAACCACTGAAGTACTCACAATACACAGCGTGAAGTTCCTCTGGAGTGGTCAACTTCGTCTTCTGCGATGAAAGAGCAGCACAGTGTACTGATAAGGCACTCCTTGCAATGGTTTTCAATGCCACACAGTGACCTTGCTGTTCCTGTCGAAGAGAGCTTCGGGAGCTTGGAGGGTGCTTGCTCTTTTCTGGGGGCTGCTGCCGCTCCTCGTTTTCTGCTCAAGGTCAACCTGCATAAAGTTGTAGACGAGGCTTTAAGAGTTGTATATAATGATGTACAAATTTTCGCTGAAACACACATTTTCTCGTGGCACACTGAGGAATTTCTTATAAAACTT
Source organism: Rhipicephalus annulatus (assembly GCA_013436015.1). Taxonomy (NCBI): domain Eukaryota; kingdom Metazoa; phylum Arthropoda; class Arachnida; order Ixodida; family Ixodidae; genus Rhipicephalus; species Rhipicephalus annulatus. Next base: position 1,226 of record WOVY01006889.1, on the reverse strand, counting down.
AAGGCCTCGTATATGCAAACATTTACAATCGATCCGAAAATGCACTCGACTCTAAAGAAGCAAGTTTGTTATGTAGCGTATATAAAGAAAGGTCATTCAGCACATCCACAACTACAGTTGCACACGAAAACGACATTTTACACGATCCTCTTTATTTACATGGTCCATTTTATTTACACGGTCCAAATACACGGTCCTGTTTTACACGATCTGGTCTGCATGAACTCTTGAACCGGGCACCATATAGGTTGAAAGACACACACAGACTTTGAGACAAACCTAGTTTCCCATGGAGCATCCTCTTGCACTATAACAGCACATCTCAATCTAATTAGTTGGTCAGGACGAGGTGAAAACAGCTCGCACTTGAAAAGCACGGGCAGAAGGAATGACGCCTGCACCCTGTGCTTTCTGTAAGTTCTCGTTGAGGGTGCAGTTTTCACCTTATCCTTATGCAATTTCGCCTTTATAACATTGTTCGCTGCATAATCTTTGTGGCGTTAAAGTGTGTGATACCGTCATGTGTATCCCATGTAATTATAAAAATAGAATACAAGATAGCTTGATTCAAAAATAACAAAGTGCATCCAGCGCCATGTCCTGTAGCCATTCTTTAGGCAAGTGGCAGAATGATTTATTCTTCAAAACATATCTTACTTGTAACCACTACAAGAGCTAACTCGTACAGTGGCACATTCTGTTTGCCTCTTCAGATTATAAGGTACCTTTTTTACATCAGAAAAATCTTCAAGAAGAATAGAAGTGTTGTAATTGTGAAGAAAAGAAAAGTAGAAGGAAAAAAGATATTGATTGATTTGTGGGGTTTAACGTCCCAAAACCACCATATGATTATGAGAGACGCCGTAGTGGAGGGCTCCGGAAATTTTGACCACCTGGGCTTCTTTAACGTGCACCCAAATCTGAGTACACGGGCCTACAACATTTCCGCCTCCATCGGAAATGCAGCCGCCACAGCCAGGATTGGAACCCGCGATCTGCGGGTCAGCAGCCGAGTACCTTAGCCACTAGACCACCGTGGCGGGGCAGGAAAAAAAAAAGATAACCTGCCCTGTACAGGGACCGAGCCTGCGAACTTCGAATAACATGTCCGATGCTCTATCAACTGAGCTACCATGGCGGCTATCCCTCTTCCATTTTGTACGGTATATATGTGCATTTATACATGGAAGAGTCAGTCAGCGCTGCTGTTACCATTATGGCGATGT
>WOVY01006888.1:0-40973 GCA_013436015.1 Rhipicephalus annulatus | reverse complement strand
AAAGAAAAATCACACACTACGTAGTATCCTTTATCGCTGCTTGCTACACTTATTCAACAACGCCTATCCAATGTCGTATGAAGAGCGCACACCCTCCTGATAAGCCATCAGCATGGGATACACAGATGTTATACATTGAGCGAAAAGGTAACGTCATAAGATCGGTATCTTTCTTTGTCGCTATTTTAGTTTCCTGCACAGCAATCACATCCAGTCATGCTCCGAAATCAGCTTACTCAACTGGTACTGCCGCCTTCTTGAAGCTAATCCGCGTACATTAAAGCCGGCAAAACGCATTGCTCTTTTAAGTTTCAGGCTCTTTTTTTATTAAATACAAGTAGCTGCTCACCATATTGTGTTAGCCGAACTCCGCCTATTTAGTCGCTCGGTGCACCTTCTTGGTAGAAGCGACACATAATGTGTTGTCAAGAGGCCGGTTTTCCCGCCGTCTTTCCCCTTCTGTTATATTATGTTTGACCGCCAGTCGTTGCCTCCAAAGGAGAGCTGCTTTCGGTGGCGGTTCTTGATTGCTCATATCACTTCATTCTGTTGAGGCTGCGTCTCATGGTCGTTTCCCTCCCCTCGGCGTCGTGCCCCTCCATGGCACCACCCTCAGCAGGTTCCTGGACAGTTTGAGTAGATGATTCGCTCTCATCTGTTGCAGCGGTTGCGTCGTTTAAAACATCAGTCTCCTTTGCGCTCGTCAATGATTCTGCGGCTACTTGCATACACGCAGGTTCACTTGTTTTTCCTGCTTCTTTCCCATTCATCACGCTTCCTGTACTGAATGTTTTTTCCGTAGAATTCACTTGTGATTTCGCCGATGCATCCGTGAAAGGTTGGCGCTCCCCCACTGTCAGTTGGCCTTGGTGGTTCTTTCTGCAATCGCGTCATGCCTGCTGCACTAGGTGTTTTAGATGCGGAGCATCTAATACTCGAGGCTTGTAGTGCGGCGCCGTCCGCAAGCTTCCTCCTCCTTCTTCCACCATCGGTGCATCCCTTCCTCCTCTACACACCGCGCGCGCTTCACTCCTCCACCATCTGTGCACCCTTCCTCCTCTACACACCGCGTTCGACATCTACAATTCTCCTGATTCTCCAGTGGACGCGCATGCGCCATCGCGCTTCGAGAACATTCAACAGCTGACAGTGCATGCGCCGTCGCGCTGTATATATACTCAAGGTCGGCGCCCGCTTGCTCAGTTGCCGCTCGTCGGTTGGTTTGTACGGCGCGTCGACGTCCAAGCTCGCGGTGAAATCAATTCCAACGAATCCACAAACACAATGATCGACGTCCCTTCGACCAGCGCCGCCCTTTCGCATACGTGTGTACGTGTTCACTCATTTAACACCCCCTCCTACAACCACGTTAACCAATTTAGCCATCGACCCAAGTAAGTCGCACTTTAACACCCCGTTAACCAATTATATGCTCCGCATCCTCCTCAGTGTTCCCCCGAGGGAAGCTGCGGGCAATTTTTTTCCTTCACAAGCCGTTTTTGATTTCACCGATTCTTCTGCTTCGGCCTCGTCCATAGTGAGCTCGGATTTATCCATGCTCCCGGTGTTCAGTGTAGCTGCTGCATACGTCTTCGTGTAGTTCCCAGGGGCGTGTCCAAAACACTTGCAAGTGTCACACCGCGGGACTCAACAGTCCCTCCTAATGTGGCCAATCTGCTGGCAGCGCAAACACCGCGGCGCTCTTCCGGTTGCCACAATAAGTGCGAGCTCTCCTCCAACTCGTAACTGGTGAGGTATATCGTAACGTTAGCGTAACGTTAGCCTTTAGCCGAAGCGTCATGATTCTCGTCATGGTATTCTGCTTGGTTGTAGCCGTCAATTTGCCACTTATCCATTCCTACGTCACCACTATGCTACACACCCATGCCAACGCCTTCTAAAAAATCATGCCTGGAACGTCAGCCTCGAATGCGCTGCCCTACCCTCAGTTTTCACCCTCATCCTTCGGTATGAGGGCAAGCGTCTCCGACGGCCACCCCTCCGCAAACACAGCAATGCTCTCACAGTTCCCTCCAAGCAGCCGCGATGTCACGTGTCACGGAGGCGAGCGGTCTCATGCAGCGACCGGTCGCAACACAAGGCAGGAGGCATGGCCTCCGAGATTGCGTGCTGGCAGGAGGCTCGCAATTGAAAAGAAAGTGACGTTCCAGGGTTTGTTTTTCTAGGAGGCGCTGCCCATGCTTCTGCGGCACATCTAAACTACATAAATATGCCTCTTTGTGCAAAACAAATGCAGAAAGACTACACTGTCTAGTCGTACTTTTTGTATTATGTTGTAATGCAATAAAGTCCTTAGCGGGACATGATGTAGAGTGTATACGCGATAATTGCACAAAGTAGCATAATTTCTTGTTTGCGAAAAATCGATGCCAAACTTGGGTATTCATTGTACTCCTGTGTTAACAGTGGAATAAAAGCGAGAATGGTTACGCCATGTAGCAGTTGGTTAGACCCTTTCTTGCTGGGCAGCGAAAAGGCTCCATTTGCCACTCTTTATAGAGTATCTTTCTCTATGACCGCATCAAGTCACGTCACACGTGAGACGTGAGCGCTATCTGGCAGTTATCTTGGAAAACGGGGAATCACCCGTCTCTGAGGTGATAAGGTGTAAGACGCAAGGTGATGGGTAGGTGCCACCACCGTGTCGTCTCAGCGAAGCGTTGGAAACACTTTCCGTTTTGTGCAAGCGTTATAAAGGCAACTATTCTTAAAATTATTTATGCCTTTTCTAGTAAAAGACACACATACAAAATATACGTTTTGTTATGGTTCCTCAGATAAGCGCAAAGATTGCTTTTTATTTGACAATCGCGCAAGTATGAACGCTGAACATTGAGCAATATTGGTGGCCACTGCGGATAGGGTTGCCCGTTTGGAGTATCGTTTGGGCATTTCGGTGCCATTTAGGGTACCATTAGGGATATTGTGATTAGTGTATATATATGTTGCGTATGTAGTCATTAGCAACATGGGTTAGGGACACCCTACGGATTTGGACACTTTTGTTTATATCTGTCATGTATGTTGTGCTTTGCCATTTGTTATTTTGCTTGATGTATAGACGCTTCTTTCCTAGGTTCATTTCGTCTCACGATAGAATAAGCTTTGTCTAAACAGCAAACAGACAGACAGACCAAACGTTTTGTGTCGAAGGTCCCCGAGAAAGATTCTCGTCTTTAAAAGCAATTATTGCGCATATCTGCGGCCCCGTAAAAGCACCCTCGATGTTTTTTTTGTGTGCCTCTTTACTAGAGAAGTCACACAGAAGCAATTCTAAGGACCATAGCATTTAACGCGCTCCGTTTACAGTGCAACGCGACGTTCAAAAACTCAAGTGTTTTCAGCGCTTTTCTAAGACGACACGGTGGTGGCTCCTGCCCATCGCTTTGCGTTCTACACCTTATCGCCTTCGGGACAGGCGTGCTTCTTTCTCCGCGGGCGCACACGCCTTCCTTCGTTTTCGAAGACAACTGCCAGATGGACCTCGTTTGTAACGTTCCTCGATGTGCTCGTGCACCTTCGCTGCACGGGTAGAGACTCTCTAACGCAGTGCTTCCAGAATACAATTCACCTAATTTCTCTCGCACGAATACAAAATAAACGTTTTGTTCTCTCTCTCCACACGCAAGACTATTGTATTTCGATAACATTTGCAGTGAAACATGCAGATAGGGGACCAATTTTTTCCCCAGCGATGTTTTGACATTCTCCAACTGTGATAAAGCTTTCAGCATATGTTCCCTTTGGAACGTGCGATATTATATGCCAAATAGTAAAACCGCAAGTGATTGAGTTTTAAGAAAACAAACTTTGAAATTGGCAGCCAATCCCACAATCACATTTGGGAACGGGCGGCACCCAGCGTATGTGACGTGTCTACGCGTATGGCCTCAGAGCTATTTATTCATATTAGCGGCGAAACTACCCATAGAATCTGTGTATAAAAATTCAGACAAGTCATTGGCCGAGATATTCGGAGTGAGCAGATGGTCGAGTCACCTGTTGATCAGCACATCCATTGCTAAACTCAGTATTTGTGTTTTATGTTGCCGCTTCTAGGTGGTGTGGCCGCTAGATAAGTCTTGGAAAATCGGGCCAACTGTGTATCCTGGTTTAAGAACGCGGTTTTTCAACTGGTATGATTGAATAATTATGGTCTGGTCTTTCTACCTCGCCTCGCCCAGCAGACTGATGCAGCGCTCTCTTTCTTCTATCAGATGACGACGACACGAGAACAGGTCGGTTTTATCATCTTAATAATGCCTTAGTTGTCGTTGACCTCCAGTCTCACAGCAATAACGCGCAACGAGGAGATCAATGCGGGACAAGTATGAATGGGGTCAAGTAAGCTGCTTAACTTGCCGGCACGTTAAAATCAAAAGTCGATACTTTCGCGCTGACGTAGTAGCTGCAGTAAGCGCTGAACTAGTGATAGTAAGATCAGACCAGCTGTCGCAGCTCAATTCCACGTCGGATGGCATCGTCAACTTGCGTTTTGTACATTAAAAGGAGCACGTGTGCAATGTTTACACTTTGCCAGCTACGCTGGCACGCAGCCATGGTTTCGTGCAGCCATAATATTCCCACGCAGAGCAGCTGTCCGTTTCTGTCCTGGTCCATAGGTTATTGCTCATTTAAAATTATTGACGAGTTCCTCGGCAAAATGAACCACCCTAGCTGCAGTAAACCTGGTAAAACTATTGGAAAACGCCATTACCTCAATATAGTCAAACATGCAGCCGAGTTTCCCTTTAAGAGTGAAAACAACTTAGCAGCAGCAAAAACAATTGCAGAGACATACCTTCTGGTGCGCTGTGCATTCGCTATCAAGATCTACTGGTTTAAAGCGTAAGTTATCTATGTACTCAATAACATGCAATACATTTTTCTTCAGCGAGAGAGTATGTGCATTTCAAAAACTGTCGAACCTATTGTATTGTCACGTGGTGGTGGCTATGAAAGATGCGGTGGTCACTCTGGTAGAGAGATGAAACTGTTAGGCTAACTCGTGCCCTGAAAATTAACTTGGTGTACAAGCATGGCACTCTGTTTTCTGTTAGCGCTAATAAATATGGTAAGCCTGCAGCAAAATAATTTCACTTTATAAAGAAGTGATCGCATTTTCCAGCGTTATCACTGTTGCTCGTCTAAGCCAACGAATGAGCTTAGGCGAGTACCTGTGGTACACTCGTATTGAGGGTACTTTAGTAGTACATGGGGTGTTTTGACAAGATTCTGATTGACGTAGAAGTTACGGACCCCGGAACTTTAGAACATGTGGTCTTTTTTAACGTGCATTGAAGTTGAAGTACATGAGCGTCCAGCATTTCGCCTCCATCGAAAGTCAGCCGCTGCGGACCCTAACAAAGAAATCGGAGACAATCAGAGAGCTTACGAAACATTGCGGTGGGCCTTGCACCAAGTTGAAATAACTTTTTTTCGGATATGCGCCCATTACGTGACCTTAAGAGAAGAGGCGCAGTAAAATGTGTGTCTTTTCTAGCGGGTGGCCGGCTTTAAAGCATGATGTCACTATTATAATCATTTTTTTACACCCGTTGGCAGTGTACGCTTGTGCCATGCATTATTAGTGCACTGTTGCATCCTATGTTGTGAATGCATGTAAACAGGACGTGCGTGTTTGTAAAGCATGTGTTGCGTTCACTATATTTCTAAGCAGAGTAAGTTATTTAATTGTATTCGCAAGCAAAAGTGTGGCTCTGTGGTAGAACGTCCACTTGCCGCGCAAACGACCGGGTTAGACCAAAGAAAGACCCAGGATTTTATTATCTCTTTGATTTTCATCTTTGCAGATTTCTCGGTCGCGCACAAAACAACTTTTCGCTCACCACCGACTACCCCAATCACGAAATTTCTTTGAAACTAGCCCATTAAAGATATCACATAATGATATTTTACCTGACGCATTGACAGATCGAGAATACAAAAATAGGCATGTGTTCATGTTCGTGAAGTAAAGCCTTGATGCACACTAGCGCTTCGCATTTAGGCGTAGATTTTTAGTTGATCCGGAATATTTATAATGTTTGTTTCACTTAAACAGGTCAATATTTGGTCACGGGAAAGATGGCAAATATTTTTCAATGACAACCAACAACGCCATCACAGAAGACAAAGCTGAAAATCGAGCGGAGGGGGTTCTTTAACGCTACTGCAGTAAAAAATAGGTGTGTCTAAAATGACAACTCAGAAAGCATCCAACACAAGCGCATTTTTAAGGAAACCATCAAGTATTGCATTTTTATTATTGTATTTCGTGAGCATAGCTCTAGTCGTACATAGGTAAAAATCTACATAAGTAATGAACACTGCAAAATCTTTCTTTACAAAAACAGTGATAAAGTTAGAGAGTGAATAATATTAGAGGCCACTCTTCTGTAATAATGTTGCTCCTTTTAAGACAAGCAAACTGCATGCACGATTGACGACAAATTGTTCGTAGAGGAGCAGTTTGACACCTTGAAACAATACCGCTTCGTTGTAGCGCGTATCTGCTGCCTTTTGTTTGTCGATTTCTTGTAGGATCACAGCCGACTCGTAAACCTGTAATTTTTTAAAGACGCTTCTCGATATCTAAGCAAGCAAGATGTAAACAAGCAAGCGATAAAAACACGTTTATTAAATGACCCTGAGTAGATATCGTGAAGACAGGATGCAACATCAATATGTGATGAAGCAGCGGACGATTACTCTTCAGAGTATGATGAAGCGAAATTCTTAAGCATGTTTACTCGATTATGTCGCCAGCTTTATTTCAATCGCCATCTTATTGTTTTGGCAAAAGCCCTTCGTGAGGCGACTGACATCTGCCAAGAATGATAGGTGAGCATGATGCAGTTTATCAAGACTGCGCTTACATGAACAAGGTGGGTCATGGACTTCGAGCATATCGAATCTCCTTCCGTTTGGATGTACCACGGTAACCGACCGAGACGAAGGGAACCACTGAGAACCTTCACGCAAATCATTAAACTCGATCTCTAAACCTAAAAGCATAGCGTCTTGAGCAGCAATCTTTCGTACAGTGACCACAAAGTAGGTGTCTCTCATGTGCCACGTGGTCACTTCAGCAAACGTACGGTCTTCCGTGGCGCTTGAAAAGAGTTCGTCGGCATTTTTAAGTGTCAGATTATAGGTGACGCTAGGTATTTCTGCACCCACTTGAGAGCTAGATGTTTGTACTTTAGTCAAATGACGAAGCCTATCGCGACTAGGAAGCGTGGGCTCACAACGAGCAATTACTGCAGCATGATCGAATTGTCGCATGTTCTGACGTAACTCTTCCAGAGTGCCGAGCGTTACGTTGGCGTATTGCTCAAGCTTTCTAAGAATGACTGCCTTCTCCGAAGACGGTGACAGGGCTGACGTCGCGGCATTATCATGCTCGAAACTTGCTCCCTTTATCTGTTTTTGAAAAGCTTCAGATATCGCCGAGGTTACAACCTCGGTCACGACATTACTAACAGTAAGTGCAGACTTCCTTTGCCCGTCATTGAGTTCCCTTATTAGGATTTGATGGTACGCGACATCTTTAGCAAGCTGAGTCATTTTGTCCTGAAGTGCAGCCAGCTGAGCGTCTTGAGGAACGTCTATTGCAAGCGTCTTCTCGTGTTCCTCATTGACGCTGGAGTCTGGAGAAGCCACTGGAGTAGTTTGCGAGGCTGAGGGCTCCGACTCGACACACGTACGTTGGTAGCGGCACCCGTTCATTTTGTGTTCTACAGCTTCGTTGCGCAGGAGGTAGTGGTTTCCTGTCCCGCAATACAGCACGTGGAAGGCGCAGTCGTTCTCAAAGTGCTGTAGAAGGTCTTCTAGGGGTCCCGTGAACTTGCAGCCCATTGATTCGTTCCAACAGTACACCTTAAAAAATATAAAACAACGTTGGTTATCAGATCAAGTCGCTGAGTTTCAAGGCAACATGAATGGTCGGATTGGTCCGGATAATAAAGGAAAAGGTTAATTCATTGTCACAATAGTGGTTTTTTACAGGTGATTGCACAACAGCATCAACAGTGACAGCTCGATGTACATTGTAAATATTTTTAAGAACAGCATAAGTTTGTCGCAATTTTGTACATACATTTTTTAACTGGAAGGTGATGTAGTAACACAGACGCACGCTGGAGACCAATGAAGAAATGCCCTTTATTCAGATAAAGCACGTGTTTAACTAGGCTTTTCTTTTACCCTGCGGTGGTGCTGCTGCAGCCGCTGATGTTGGTGCGTTGGCACAGCACAGGGAAATAAGTAAGAACCGCTGCTACTTGCATTACGAGAGCCCAGCTCTAGACAAGCAAAAACTATTGCTCTGGCGGAGTGATCTTGCAGACGCAAAACAATCACTACATCGGCAAGAAGACAACTCGGTATATCTGGAGAGGTGTCGATATGACCATGGCGTGAGTACGTAACTATCGATTCAATAAACATATATATGCATTACGCCTCAGTTTTAGGATTCGGTACCACACGAATGTTAAACTCGTTTTCAAATATATGGTAAACCGCTGATTATGTTTTGTTCGATATAGAATGATATACAACATAGAATGATATAGAGAAACTAATGGCACATGAGGAAAGGGACGCAGCCCGCGTTTTGCAGTGCGTTCTTCAAGCCAAAAGGACGCACGAACAGAAAACAGAGGATGAGCGGGAATCAACAACTGTCACAGCTCGACACTGAAAGCCCTCGTCACAAACACAAAGAGGCACGAAATGACCGCACAAGTATACATAGAGACGAGTACTGTAAACTCTAGCTATTGTTACTCCTTTTTGTAAGAGTGGCTCGCTACTTTCTCCAAACGCGGCCACTGCACCACATGAAACAACATTTGTGCTTTCCATAACTTCAACGCAAACCAGCGGTGAAAGCAGATGACATGCAAGCCACCCACATACGGGAATTATTTGCGCGGACGATCGACCGCGCCATGTTGAGGTGCGTGGGCATTGGAATGGGTGGGGTGATGACCCTTAAAGCTCGTCCAACGCACTCTTTGCGCTATCTCACTCCTGATAACACGCCGAAGCCACGAAGCTCCGAGTTCTGCCAATGACAAATAGTGTTCGTAAATGGCTCGCTGTCACTGAGTTAAGGAACGCATTCATTGCGGCCCAGCCCATTAACACTGCGAAGTGAGCTTATTCTGACTGAACATTCTGACCGCCGAAAGCGCTCCATGCGCACCGATCGCTCTCGAACCGATGTTTGCGGCGTAGGAGCGCCAGTCGAAAAATTTGAGTAAATGGCGGCCAAGTCCAACGCGCTCGTCATGTCATAGTCTAGCAACGTGCGCTTAGCAGAAATGCTCATTGAATTGAGGCGCATCCACCCCGTCCTATACGACGAAGGCCACACCAAGCAGACAGCTTGCTAAAGCACGCCTTGTGGAATAAAATAGGAAACAAGCCCGGATTGACTCGAAAGTAGGAGTTGCCTCTGCCTCTGTTGCTTCGCTCCTCAAATCGCGAGCACCTCGCAATGTAGTTGTCTTTCTCTTTCGAGTTGCGACGAGCGTTGGAACGCGCAAAACTAAGATCTAATTCTTCACGCGAGCACTGAAGTTGCAAGCCACCGACAACATTTGATTTTTATTTATTTATTTAGTATACCTCAAAGGCCCCAGTCGGGGTATTGCATGAGGAATGGGCATAATTAGCAACATAATAACGATTCTATCACGGTCTTGAATACATGTGGGTCGAAGTGGTGCATGGCGAAGGCAGGCAAGTTGTTCCAGTCCCGGGCGGTTGCAACAAAAAAGGAGCGAAGGTGGGCAGTAGTTTGTGCTGGCGGTGGATAAACGGCTCGGGGATGGTTTGTACGACTGGATAATCGATGAGCAGGCAAGATGGCTGGAACGTTGAAAGGAGCGTGATAAAATTTGAGAAAAAGACAGAGCCGAGATATATGACGACGTGATTCTAGGTGGTTGAGGTGGCCACGAGTTTTAAGTTCGGAAACGCTGGAATGATAAGAGTACACGGAGTAGATGAACCGGGCTGCGCGATTTCGTACAGAGAAGGTTACATAGATTACATTTATAAGGGTCCCAAACCGAGCATGCGTACTCCAATTTAGGGCGAACAAATGTGGTGTAAGCTAACAACTTCACTGATGAGGGAGCAAGTTTTAAATTCCTACGAAGAAAACCCAGCGCACGATTAGCGGAGGATGCTACGTTGTTAACGTGATTGGACCAGGTGAGGTTGCTCGAGAATGTTACGCCGAGGTATTTATAGGATTCTGCTGTTAAGATTGTAGAGCCCGAAATGGTGTAGGTCGCTTGCTGGTAATGTCGCTTACGGTGAAATGATATTAGCGATGTCTTATTTACGTTTAAAGACATTAGCCAGTCGTTACACCAGGATTCAATAAGGTTAAGGTCGTTTTCAAGTATAGCAATATTGGTAGGGTTTTTATTGGACGGTACACGACGCAATTATCTGCAAACAGGCGAATATTTATACATTTATATATAAACAGGCGAATATTTATATAAATTAAGAAAAGTAGGGGTCCGAGTACTGTGCCCTGTGGGACGCCAGAGATTACGGGAAGATGGTTAGATGAATGGTTGTTAGCGTACAGAAATTGTTGCCGATTAGTCAGAAAACTACGAATCCAGTTGAACGTCGATGTATTAATGTTTAAGCAAGTCGCTTGAGGAGCAGCCGTTGATGCGGAACTTCGTCAAATGCTTTTTCAAAGTCTAAAAAGAGGGCATCGGTGGGTATATTTAGGTCAACGCTAGAACTGATGTCATTGTAGAATGAAGCAAGTTGTGTGTCGCAGGATAATCCTGAGTGAAACCTATGTTGACTATGATGAAAGAACTATGATGATTAACTGACTAAATTGACTATGATGATTAACCACGCCTTCAGCCCGCGCTAAACCCGTGGTTCTTTGTTCACTCCGCAGATGGCTATCCGGCGCTGCGGTGCGCGTCCAGCGCGAACGACGCTGCGTTTTGGTGACAGGAGAATTTCAGTCGCTGTAGGAAGCAAATGCTTCAGTGTTAACTAGGGTTCGTTATAGAGTCCTGGCCACGCTAGTGCAATTGGGGTGTCATCGTGTAGGTTTTCGCGCAAGAAATTACGTCCATCTGTAACATCCATCTCGTGCATGTTTCAAATGTTTACGTGGCGATTTGGTAGCGGTTTAATGCTGCTTCGACCTGTGGTGAGAATAGTCCGTGGGGCACACAGAAGTACGGAGCAAAGCATTACTTTCTTGCCACTTTTACTTGCACTTTTTTGAAGTGCTGACCTGCCTAACTTGGCCACGAATATGCTTTGCTGCTTTTATAGTTTTTTTAGGGGCGAAGCTCCTTAGGGCGTGGGCTGTGCGTCCCCTGTAGGCTGTATGTAGCCACCTCTAGTTTAGTTCTTGCAGTGTTCACTAGATGGCGGTACCGTCTCCTGTATGTAGCCACCTCTCGTTTAGTTCTTGTAGTGTTTACTAGATGTTGGTACTTGTAGCTGATGATGAAAAGATGCAAGATGTTATAAACTAGAAAGCGGTACTTGTAGTTGATGAAAGACGCGAGATCTTATAAAATAGGAATGATGTCACATATGGCGCGTGTCATTGGTTGAAGGCAATCGTTTGATTTAGTGCGGCGATGTACGCTAGGGGGAGCGATGTAATAAAATCGAGTCGGCAAAATGTACAGAGGATTCATGGTTTACCAGGTTTACCTTCGGAGCTTCGCCCACTCATCATCATTCACTTCGTGAATATGGTGGAATTTTTTTCAACATAAACGGCACAGAGAATTATTCATGTGCGTCTATTCGCCAGACAACTTTCTTTGTCACGCATCGTTTAACCGTTCTCTCGTGATCTCCTTAACAAGGCAAATGAAATAGCAGCTGCTGAGATATAAAGCATCTGTTTTTTTAACGTATGACGGTACAGCTACGAATGCCAAGTGTAGACACATACGGGTGAAGTACACGAGAGCAAGAAAAACGTACGTGTAGTTAATGTAGCATAAACGGACCCTCAAACAATTTTTACAATTTCGTATAAACACGTAGGACCCATAGACAAATCCCAAAGAGTCAGTTACAGGTAAGTTTGAGCTCTCTGCGTAAACTGTACGATTTATTACAATCGTTTACGGAGAGAGCTGAAACACGTTTTCAACGGTCCATTCGCAGGGCGACATGCTTTGCCCCGTTGGTGTCACCGTCACTGCTGATCTGATTGGCTGCGGAACACGTGGCACAAGCCAGTGAAGGTGGAGCTTAGCCCCAAGCTCCCGAAGGAAGACATGTGGGGTTCAACGTCCCAACGCCACCACGTGATTATGAGAGACGCCGTTGTGGAGGGCTCCGGAACTTTCAACCACCTGGCGTTTTTTGCATGTACCCAAATTTGAGCACATGCGCATACAGCATTTTCGCCGTCTTCGAAAATGCAGCCACCACACCCAGGATTTGATCCCGCGACACACAGGTCAGCTAAAAAATACGGTGCTGCCACCTACCAGTGGCCATCCACTCTAGAAAAACTTTCGTTTCCTCAAATTACTGCCACATGACGTCCATAGCTCATGGAGCGTCTCCAAACTATCAAGGAAGGTGACTATCATGATCTTTATTATCAAAACACGCAGACGCACGGACGCGTTTTAAACATTATTACCCTGTTGGCGTGTCTTCAATCTCGAGTCAAGTCCAGAGGTGCACCCGCTATTTTCTCAAAACGAGCAGGACACGACCCAATCGGTGGTTTGTCTAGCTCGCTATCTTTGGCCTGAATCTTGTCTCTCAAGGGCAAACGAGGTGTTGTACTCTATTTCAGTGCCTATTGCTTATCCTCAATGCAACATTTTTTATTCATCTTTTCAAGCTCGCCTCATAATAACAAAACGAAACACGTAAAGGACTCACGTCATCGCCAGACACAGCTGACATTGAGAGAATTAAAGCCTTCGTCAATATGAGAGTTTTTGTTTTTATACGAGAGCTCTCTGCATAAATGAAGATGTAGTCTGACTTTTCCCACATTTGACAGGAAAAAGTGTTTTGTTGCACATGACAACTGAAGCACCAAATGCTAGCGAAACTATTCAGGTTATTTTAATACATTGTACGCTAGCACGCAAGAACTGATTGCTCTAAGCTAGGCCAATCGTTTATAAAAACCACATTCCTTTACCGTTCATATATATATGCATGTCATCACTCAAAATTAGGACACAATTATGCATGCGTGAAAACAAATCACCTGGAGTCATCATTCTGCGGTGGTACGTGAAAGTTAAAATTAATGTGTTTCATTAGCAGCAAGTGCGCAGAAATATTGCAACAGACAATTACTTAAGCCCTAACTACCTTGCAAAATCAGCAATTCTAATCCCGAGTAATTTCAGCCAGTGCAATATCTTTAAAACAAAACGAAGTTCACTTGAGTTTGGCGTTCAAGAGTACGACGTGATTACGTTGTCAGGCCCCATGTCTATCGCTCTCATCAGAGCGCACATGCTTTCGGAGCAATATGGTGATTTAATAGGGAGCTTTAGAGTAGCATTTGCAGGTGTTGCGGGCGCCATATGAGATTTAGAATAGCGTTCGCTCCCCCTGCGAAAAAAAATCTATGGACTTTCGCCCCGACCGCGAACCCAAATGCACAAAAGCTACGCACATCATTTTGCGGGCCTCACGGGCCGCGATTGCCACACGCTATTTTGGATTTTCAGCTAGGGGAGAGGGGAGGGAGCACAAACGCAAACAGGGCTGCGACTGCACCTCAAGGGCTCGTGGTGCGCTATTTTAAAACTCCCTAATACGTCTAAACGCTTTGCAGCGCGTGGCCCTTTGAAACAAGCACTTGTTCGCAATTTTCATAATTAGATGCTTCGCGTAGACCTACGCGCATGCCTTGCAAAGTCGCACAATAAGTGAGGTTATTCCGTGCACTTCATGACATGTATGAATGCCATGAAGTGCATCTTTTTGCTATCGAGTTATTCTTAAGTAAAATCACCACTCTTTGGTGGAACATCTGCTTGCGACGCAAACAGCCTGGGTTGAATCCTCACTTCTTCAGGTTTCTGGTCACGGACAAGGCGACTAGCTTTCGGTCACAGTCAACGACACCGACACTAGCGAACGAGCTGAAGGTCACCCACTAAACTAAGCACGCCTGCATGATAGAATTTCTTAGCGTCGTTTAAGACTATTATCATTTTTTTTTTCTGCACCACTGCTTTCTCGTATAATTAGCGACAATGATTTACATTTTCGATGGTTCTTGGCAGGAAGAAAAACGCGTGTTAATTTGCATAAAAGGACTTAACAAAACGCTTTGCGTACATCTTTGTGGTCTCTGTTGCCATGAGATCAAATGTTTCTTACAGTAGATGTTAATTTGGTTTACAGAAAAGAAGGTAAATGAACGTTAACGTTGTCATAAGCCTTCCGCGGAGTTAAGTGCACAATGCGTATCGGGGTTTGAAGTGTACAGCTGTACCGTACCAGAATCAACGTTGCTGCTCGGAGTAGAATAAATTCCAGTCTCCGAACCCACCTTGACTTCTGAGGGTGAAAAGGTTATGAAAATGTTATCCTAACATGGGTTAAACCTTGTTAATTTTGCCTGACTGGGCACCAGCTCTTTTTCATTGTGTAGCGGCAGGGGTATGGCCACGTGAACATACATTTCCACCTCCATCGGAAACGCAGCCGCCGCAGCCGGGATTCAATCCCGCAGCCCGCGGGTCAGCAGCCGAGTACCTTAGCCACTAGACCACCGCGGCGGGGTAGTAGGAGAAGTCAATGAAGGAATATACTGGAAGCAGTTGCGAATGATTGCTGCCATGAAAAACCGTAAAGCAACCTAAGAAAAAGTGTCACGAAACATGCACTCTTCCAGCTGAAAGAACTCCGCTCATGCCCCTCAGTATGCCTCAATGAGGCTAAATTAAAACAGGTGGCTTACAGAGGTAAGAAGTTTTACTCACTTTTACGCGGTTCACTTTCTTGGCGGCGAAGTTTATGGGTGTGCACTCAGCCGCCGTGAATGTCTTGTGATCCTCGGGGCACTTCCCACTCCCAGACTGGGAGACGCACGCAAAGCAGTACTCGCACAAAACGTGCGAACATGGCAGTTTCAGCGTCTTCCTGGGAATGATTGCGCAAACGCTGCACATGCGCACGTCAGACACCTCGTCGACCAGATACGTTGGTCTCCAGTTCACGCCGGCGACTGGGTGGCCGCTAAAGCGGTGCGTTCTTCTTTCCATTTGCAGCACGAAAGCGTTTCAGCACCGAGCTTAAGGCCTCAGAAGAGGCGAGTGACGATCCGTTAAGGTTCGATGAAGCTCGGCACAGGTGATTTCAAACTGGTGGCGTACGCAAGAAATACTTACGTTAAGGTTCACCTATTTATCACGTTAATAAACGAGGTGCGGCACAGAACAATCATGTGCAGCTGCTTGTCAATGCCACGTCACATGGTAGTGCCGGAGCCAAAAGCTGTTCAGAATGGAGAGGATTTATTTGTCTGCTAAGAACTATCTAAACACCCGACTGACGCAACCAGGTGTGCGCCGATATGGCAGCTAGTAAAAGACAATCATATGCACCGGTGACGCATGGTCAGTTGAGCGTTCGCAGTAATACACAGTGATCGCAAACAAAGTGATCGAAGACAATGGCATAGGTGACGCTACAAAAATATTTGGCTAATCGTACGTACTAGGGAAGCGGCGTTACGCGAAGCATTCAGAGGGAAGGTGACCGTGTTGCGATTTTTTGCAGTGAGCGACACGTCATGAAATGACGCTAAATATATGTACAAATATCGCGCGCACAGACATATCTTGTAGAGTTGCAGATGTTTCTCGCGGGATCAAATCCCGGCTGTGGCGGCTGCATTTCCGATGGAGGCGGAAATGTTGTAGGCCCGTGTACTCAGATTTGGGTGCACGTTACAGAACCCCAGGTGGTCAAAATTTCCGGAGCCATCCACTACGGCGTCCCTCATAATCAAATAGTGGTTTTGGGACGTTAAACCCCACAAATCAATCAATCAATCAGTTGCGGATGTTTACACAACCAGTTGTTTGCACTTGCAAAACTATGTTAACTGGAACATGCGTATTAGGAAAACCAGAAGCTGATATGAAGCGCTCATGCTCGCGAAGATGCTGGCCCTGGACACTGCTACGTGAAGCAGCTTCAGCGCATGGCACCCAAGAACAATTGACGTTAACCGGATATGACGGCACTATTAAAAGAGTTCTTATGCAACCTTTATACTATTGGCTCGGCAGCACCGCAATCAATATTGAAGTTTGATAGAGATTAGCGTTTATTTTAATTTAACATCTTTTTGAAAAGTAGTTCCGAGACCTGGCGTAACTCTGTGGTAGAATGCTTGATTGCCACGCGAAATTCTTGGGCTCGATTTCTTCTGGGAGACTTCAAATTTCTGCTGGGAGACTTAAAATAAAGTATTGGGCCACGTCTGAGGCATCATTATTGTTATGATCGTTAATGCCTCCCTACTACAAAACATTATGAATATTTATGAAGTAGTGGGCACCCTACAAGTGTGCTTTTATCACTTACCCAAAGAATGTTTAAAAAAGGCTCTAGAAATGCCGTTTTTGAAGCTTTCGCCATGACTAGGCTGAGCGTTCCACGCAGGCCTGGCGCTTTTTTACAGCATGGCCACCTAACTATACCTATCTTAAGAACGAATGAGTACATGTAGAGAAAATTTAGGACCACAAGAACTCTCCCAGGGGCGCCATGTTGTTTCACAGCATGCCTACGCGCTGTGGCACATGCCTTCAACATATCGTCTGGTCCATTTTATTTCTGCAGCTTCACGTGCACTTCAATATAGAATCATGCTTGAACATCACGCTAATAAAGAAAAGACGGCTTGCGCGTCCACAACTTGTGTTTAACCTGGCACTCAAATGGTCAAAGGTGTCCCCACCTTGCTGCCGCGGAGGGGGGAACTCAGTCGCATGCACACTCAATTAGACAGGCTAGTTGCTACATTTATTCTCGCCAAATGAAACGACTGGTTTACTGCGTTATGAAGCTCGGGATTGTAAAAAGCTTCCATTACACCGCGTCTTTGTCAAGGCCGTTCGGGTTCATGACGCAACCAGCAATGACAACCACGTGAGCATCATTTGCGTGAAGCAGCGTGACGTTTGCCCCCGATAAACCGGCGCTTGCGTGAGTACAATAGCACTTTAAAATTTTCGTCCTTCTCCCTTTTGTCTGCCCACCGCCAGGCCTGCTGCTGAATCTCAGGATTTCACCACATGACTACTGTTTACAGAAAGACGGATTCTCGCATAGGAGAGATAGCGGAAGCCTTTGCTATCTGCAAAAATGGTGACGTGTGTGTTAGCCCACCTTCAATTTCATTGCTTGATTGCGATCTGACGAACTAGGAAAAGACGCAAAGATGCTAAATGTGCACTCTTCTCTCACGTGCATAGGTCACACTTGCGTGATTTCTTTAGGCAATTGATTGATTGATATTGATATGTGGAGTTTAACGTTCCAAAACCACTATAAGATTATGAGAGACGCCGTAGTGGAGGGCTCCGGAAATTTAGACCACCTGGGGTTCTTTAACGTGCACCCAAATCTGAGCACACGGGCCTACAACATTTTCTTTAGGCAAGCAATCTAGCGCAACTCTCATTTTTCCTTGTGCCCATACGAAGTGTCTGACACTGTTTGACAGCAACTAACCTGGGAATCACAATGGGATGGCTACACCTACTATGAAAGCCCCAAAGGCAGTGAGCCTATATACGAGGACAAATAAGTGGTAACGCTACCATCACTGAAGGTTTTGTCTCCTCGTCAGCATCCGGCGTGTAAGAGCAGTGACACGACACGCAGCTTTACCTGGAATACGTGCTTGTGTATGTGCGTCCTAGTGTCTTCTTTACGCATAAACAGAATTATCACCCGATAAGAATAACTGGTAAACTACATTCATAGGCTGTGATTGTGGGTCATTTCAAACACTTCATTCGAGTGTTTGAAATGACCCACATGAAGAGTTTTGTATGTCATTCAGCTACTCTTTGTGAACATCCGGGATACCAGGATTGGTACAACCTGAACTGAGTCAAACGCCTTTTCGCAGTCTACGGAAGCGGATATCTAAAGTTTCAGTGTACTAGGCAAACTTTTCAGTTGCCTTGCTGTTCACACTACTGTGATCAATCTCAGAATATCCTTTCGGCGGTCCTTAGCATTTCGGGTTGTGAACATTTAAAATTTTTTATATTACCTTAACTGCGTAGATACTCTCTATGTTACTCAGAGTATGCTGTTGGATCGATAATTCTTGAACTCTTTCACCTCTCCTTTCTTGCGCTCTAGTTTATTGTTGGCGATCTTCTGATTAATTGAAGTTTTGAAGTTTTGAGAGTTGCACGAGAAGTGCGGCACGGTGCCAGGAACATGACGATGATGATCAGGGAAAATGACGATGACGTGACAAAGTACCCCCCACCCCCTGCCTGCAAAAATGAGCTTTAATGAAAACGATGAGTGCGTATGTATAAGATGAGTATGTACAAGACGACAGAGAGGTTTTGGAAGGTCCAAATTATTTTCACGTATACACCCAGGGTCTTTACGAGTCTTCCAGTAGGTGGCATTAAGAAAAGCAAAGTTGTTGAAGGAGCACACTCCAGGGTGCTGTGGTCGTGGTCTGGCTGGCTGCACATTCCATAGATGGGGCCTTTCGATAGGGCGCCGGCGAGTGGGCGCATGTGGCAAATGTTTTCTCAGATGGAGTTGAGGGCAGGCGCGCAAGGGTCAATGCAGGCGATAGACGGGAAACAGTGCGATGTGGGACCACAGAAACCACAATTACTTAGAAAGGACGAGCTATAGTGGTAATGGGGCTTCCGGTAGCTAACGCGTTGCGAACGTAGATGCCGAAGGGGAACAATCAAGACCTGAGTGATGTTCGATGACACGTCGGCATGGCCGCAGACGTTGGAAGTGGGTCCGTACTGATAGCAAAGAAGGCGGCATCAATTTAACGCCTACCTAACTGTTGTATTTCTGCCGGCGTGCTGCCATGGGTAGGCGAGACGATGGAATGGTAACGGCGTGCTCGAAGAACCGGGCGATGCAATATACAAGTGTGGCAACTTGGGCTAGTTTGTATGACATGACAATAATTATAGCGCGAGAACAGAACAACGACGTCCTTTTTGTCTCTGTCGTTATTCTGTTCTCGCGCTATAACTATCGGCAATATAGGAGAAGCGAGGACAGGCATGGCACGTGGGTAGGCTTGAGGTGCATCCCTGCTGGATGATGCCCCTATCGAGGAATCTGGATGTAGATGTCAGGTCCCCCGGCAGGTTTAGGTTTTGCTGGAGAGCCGGACGACTCGTCCTATAGCTAGTCGGGTACCCTGGTGGTTGTCCGTCAGCATTTCCGATATTGATTATACTGTGTGTCCTGCCTTCGACCAAGCTGCTACGTTGCAACCTGTCGTTTCGCTCACTGTAGCAGCATCTCGGCAGTTTGGCCGTAGTTGGTCACGTGCAAGAACTTCTGCCGTGGTGGATATTAATGGAGATGATAAACGCTGCTGGAAAAACTTAGATAATACTTCATTTGATTTCACCTCAAAAATAGTCATGCGTATTTGACGGCAAAACCTCCGCGATTTGTTGGCGAATAGCGGTCAAAGTGACACTACTGTCAGACTTCATAGCGTCCGGCAAGGTAGCCATCGTGAATTCTGGTGGCTCAAACATGTTGCAAGGCATCGAGGTCCAAAAAGAAGTGGAAGGGGCACGAGTGATCAAGTATGCGACGAAGACTCGTCGGGAGCTAACAATACTACCATCAAAAGAAGGTGGCAAGATACTTCGCAAGACCGTTCTAGTCTCGCCTTCAAGCTTGCCCATGGTCAACCTGCTGGGGTGTTCTTGGCTTAGGATGGAGTGGTTTTAACTTTCTGTCTTAGAGTCCGATTCTATAGTTTATGTGTTTCTGAGTGTAACCTCATCTCTAGTGCTCAAGTCGATAAACGGGCATTTCTGATCATAAACTGATTTTTTTTTACTTCGAATAAGGCTTTACATCATGCTAAAAATACTCAGCCTGCCACACTTATAAAGGAATTTACTAGGGCGAATGATGTAGCTATAATTGACTACATTGAAACGCATATCGGATCCTTGTTACACAATGTTGAGACCTCTTGGCAATTGTTTGTTAGAACCATACGTCATTGTGTTGAAAATTTTGTACCGTGTCGAAAAACTTATAAGCATCGTGCAAACCCTTGGATTAGCCGTGAAATAATCCACATGAAGCGTAAAATTAAAAGGCTTCGCAAGAAGCATGTGCCAATGACACCCCAGCTTAACGTACTGAAAGACAAACTACAAACAAGCTTGGCACAAGCAAGAAACACTTTTTATAGTAATACGCTGACTGAATTTCTTCAGAATAGCCCTCAAAAATTTTGGAGGTATTTAAGCGAGTCTAAGACAGGGAGTAGTAAAATGAAGGTTAATGGTGTAATAATAACTGACGCTCCTACTATTGCTGAACATTTTAATACTTACTTTCAGAGCGTTTTTTCTCAAACCGATGATTATGAGCTTGAGAATTCATTCGTTGACTCAGACAATGACCTATTAGTGACGCAAGAAGGCGTTTTGCACATGCTATTACAACTTGATCCCAAAAAACCTCCGGGGCCTGACGGCATTCTTAATGCTTTTTTTAACCGCTACGCTGAATACTTATCGGAATTCCTAACTAGACTTTTTAATCTTCCAATTGCTGCGGGGGAAATACCGGCTGATTGGGGTATAGCACGTGTGAAACCAATTCATAAAAAAGGTGACCCCTTATCATTTGAGAATTACCGCCCTATTTCTATTACGAGCAGTTGTTGCAAGCTTCTCGAGCACGTTATTGCTAATTACGTCTATGAATTTCTCAGTGAACACAATGTACTATCAAAGCATCAGCATGGCTTCAGAAGGGGGTTATCTACTGCTACCCAGTTAGTTACAACTGTCCATGAATTTTCACGTGTGCTTGATGTTTCTGGGCAAACTGATGTACTGTTTTTAGATCTTTCTAAAGCCTTTGATAAAGTGCCACACGGGAAATTGTTACACAAATTACAGCGTATTGGACTACCTACAAAAATTGTTCTGTGGATTCAGGCTTATCTTCAAGATAGACGTCAGTATGTAGTGATTGGTAATTCTTCATCGACTGTTCTTCGTGTGTCCTCTGGAGTCCCACAGGGAAGTGTGCTAGGGCCACTTTTGTTTTTAATTTATGTTAATGATTTAGCTTCTCTTATTCCTGAAAATGTGTCTGTGCGTTTGTTCGCGGATGATTGCGTCATTTTTAAGCAAATTTCCCCACCGTGTGATCATGTGGCTTTACAAGATGCACTTATCGCTATCGATAACTGGTGTCAGAACGGGGGCATGCAGTTAAACACTAACAAAACTGTGCTTCTGCGCATCACCAGGAAGCTAAGTCCTAGTCAATTCCACTATACTCTAAGAGGCACTAACATAAATAATGTAGACACATATAAGTACTTGGGCGTCACACTCTCAAGCAAATTAACTTGGTCGACCCACATAACTGACATTACCACTTCTGCATTACGTAAGCTATGGTTTCTAAAAAGAAAACTAGCATCTGCACCATCGCGTACTAAAATTCTAGCCTATAATGCCTGTGTTCGTTCTAAGCTTGAGTATGCTTCTATTATCTG
Organism: Rhipicephalus annulatus; assembly: GCA_013436015.1. NCBI lineage: Eukaryota > Metazoa > Arthropoda > Arachnida > Ixodida > Ixodidae > Rhipicephalus > Rhipicephalus annulatus. The sequence continues at coordinate 19,144 of WOVY01006888.1, read as the reverse complement.
GGATCCGCATACCAAGAAAGATATTATGAATCTGGAACGTATTAACAGAAAGACTGTAAGATTTATTTTTGGCAAATATCGTAGGCTTGGTTCCCCGACCACCTTAATGCAATTAAACGGCATTTCTACTTTAGAAGCTCGGAGAAAGTTCAGTCGTCTTTCCTTTCTTTACAATTGTTTGTGTGGTATTGTAAAAATTGATCTCCCTGACTGTGTTAAACCGCTCTCAGTACGACGTACTCGTCATGGTCATGAACATGCTCTAACCCCAGTTTTTGCCCGATCAAATGCTTTTAAATATAGTTTTTTCCTAGAACTGTCGATGACTGGAATTGTTTACCGTGTGACATCTTTCATTCTAATAAGTTTCTTGGTGACCTTGAGCGTCACCTTCTTTCTTAAACCTTTTGTTTCTTTTGTATTGTTGTCTGTTGTTTTCTACAATTACGTTTTGATGTATCCACTCCTGCTTGGGCCAGCACATTGGCCTGCAGTATTGTGAAATAAATAATAAATAAATAAAGTCGACTACTTCTCCTGGCCAGGCGCGATCCGCCTGGTCAGCGTCCCTGCCGTCTAATGAATTACCGCTAGACTCCTTTTTCCTAAGTGGTATTTACAGCATTCCCGTGGCACTGGTACCTACAAATGGAGGCTTCATCAGACTTACAAACCCTCAGGCGGTTCAAAAGGAACTTAAGACAACTTCAAACCATTTCCAGACCATCACAGATGTGCGCCCTCTTGGGCGAGGAGGTATCGTGTGTAGGTCGCCGGATCAGACCTGCGTGCAGGATCTTCTCAAATGCACCTCCTTTGCTGCTACCCCGGTGAGTGCATTTATTCCGCCTCAGCTTGCATGAACCAAAGGCCTTGTAAAGGGAATTGAGACCCTAGACAGGCTCTCTGGAGCAGGCGTAATTTCAAGTTACTGGTGTAATCGCTTAGTCGACAAAGAGAGGGTACCAACCGAATCTGTCATCGCGACATTTGTGGGCACGAAATGCCCGTCAGAAATAAAATTATGGCCACTGATCTTCCGAGTAGAACCCCTCGCTTCTCGCCTGATTCAGTGCAAGAACTGCTGGAGATTCGGCCACAGTGCGGGAGGATGTAAATCTAACGTTCGTTGTAGCACCTGCGGAGAGAGCCATCCTTCAAGCAAGTGTACTGCAAGAGGGGCACAGTGTTGTCTGTGTGGGGGCAGTCACTGCGCCGACAACTATGACTATTCCGCTCGTTCCCGGGAGGTTCAAATACTAGAAGTTATTGACCACCGCCGCTGTTCTCGAAGGGAAGCCATTGACATAGTTAGAGACAGGGCTTTTGTATACTCTGGTATTACAGCGCGCTGCAGTTTCAGTATGGACTCAAACCTATGGCAGGCTATTGAAACTGCTGTGGAAAGAGAGAGAGATAAAGATGCAAGGAAAGGTAGGGAGGTTAACCAGACGCACATCCGGTTTGCTACCTTGCACTGGGGAAGGGATAAAGGGGAGAAAAGAGGTTGCAGAGAGATGAGAAGGTACACACAATCACGAGCACACTCGGGGAGCACACATAGTGTACAGGCGGTCGCTCAGGTTTGTTGACTTTAGGTAAAGTAGCAGTGCTTTAGTTGCTTTCTGCGCAACTGAGGCAGATGCCCAAGGTCCTAGTATCTTCTGCACACAAAATGGTCCGGGGTCAAGTTGATTCAAAACCATCCGGAGCTGGCATCGCTGTGTGTCGTAGAAAGCGCAGCTGCACAGGACGTGTTCGATGGTCTCTTCAGCTCCACAGTAGTCGCATGTAGGAGTGTCTGCCATACCAATGCGAAAGGAGTACACCTTTGTAAATGCAACACCCAACCAAAGGCGGCATAACAGTGTCGCATCGGAGCGGGAAAGTTGTGATGGTAGCTTTAGCTTGAACGAAGGATCCAGTTCATAAAATTGACACCTTTGGAAGCTGGAAGACGACCAGAACGTGCGTGTGAGATCTTGAGCCAGCAGGTAAAGTTGTCGTGCTGCATCATTCCTTTATAGAGGAATTGGGGCTACACGGGTTCCTTCGTGGGCTGAGCGGGCGGCATCATCGGCTAATGGATTTCCGGTAATACCAATATGTCCAGGCAGCCATTGATATATAATATCATGCCCTCGTGCTAGAGCTTCATAATGGCAATATCTTATTTCTTGTACCAATTGGTCATGACTCCTCCTACGCATGGCAGACTGCCAACTCTGAAGCGCTGCCTTCGAATCACAGAATATGACCCATTTTTCTGGACGTTCTTGAACGAGATATTGTAAAGCAGCCCTTATAGCAGCAAGCTCTGATGCCGTAGATGTAGTCATATGCGACAACTTAAACTTGATTGTCATTGCCGCCGGAATTACAGCGGCACCTGAGGAGCTGCTGGACGAGACGGACCCATCAGTGTATATCTGCGTTAGTTCTAAGTATAACTCATGTAATAATAGCAGTGTTGCTTGCTTCAATGCTACTCTGGAGTGATTGCTTTTCTTTTTGATTCCCGGAATTTCTAAACGTACTTGCGGCTGGTCGAGGCACCACAAAGGACATGCCATTCTCGCAGCTGGCGTATATCCCTGATGGAATGCCGTTTAGGTGCTTGGATATGACGTCTGAAAACGTAGCACGTGGTCTTCCGGAGGATAGAAGGGCCAAGTGGTGGTCGGGGACACGACTAGCATGTCGAATGTGCGCTCTGAGGCAATCCACAACTCTATATGTCCTGACCTGATGGTCTTTGGCAAGCATGATTGTGGCATAAGTAGAAGCGCATCGGGGCAGTCCTAGGCAGATTACGCAGTGCCTGAGCCTGCAAACTCTCCAATTAATGAGTATTGGATTTGCAAGTGTTAGTCAGTACCGGCAAGCTGTAGTGCAATAGACCCAGAAATAGGGCCCTGTACAGCTGTAGCATGGAGGCCACAGAAGTTCCCCATGCCTTCCCGCACATGAATTTCATTATATACACAATAGATAGCAGTCTCTTCTTCAAGTACGCACAATGTGGGCTCCACGAAAGACTTCTGTCAATTATTATGCCCAGGAAACGATGCGTCCATGCATAATTGACACTCTGCCCATTGATGTAAACAGGGGTATGGCGTCATTGGTTTGCGTGTAAACGCCATCAACGCGCACCTCACAGTTAATACATTTAGGCCTTTTTTCTGAAGGTAGGCTGTTGTGCGGGTTGTTGCCCGCTGTATTCGTGCACGCACCTGAGGGCGAGTAACTGCAGCACTCCATAGGCAAATGTAATCGGCGTATATGGATAGGCACACCGACTTTGGCAGATCCTTCTCCATACCAATGAGGGCAACATTGAACAATGTGGGGCTTAAAACACCTTCGAAGTAGGTGTAATGCTCAGCAGTAGTACTCTCATATGTTTGCACAAAGGAACCCCTGCCAGTTATATAATCTTTTATCCATTGAAACATTCGTCCACCAATGCCCATTGCTGCGAGAGAAGTGAGGATGGCATCGTGAGCTACATTATCATATGCACCCTTCACGTCAAGAAAGAGTGCCACTGATATGCGCTTGCGACTTTTTTCTTGTTAAACCAATGTCGATAAGTCAAGGACACAGTCGATGGAGGAGCGGCCCCGACGAAAGCCTGCCATGCAAGAAGGGTATTCGGTGTATCGTTCCAAGTACCACTCGAGACGAAATAGAACCATTCTTTTCATCAATTTTCCGAGGCAGCTTGCGAGGGCAATAGGGCGATACGCTGTCAAGTCCAATGGCGATTTTCCCGATTTCAAAAGTGATAATAATCGACTTATTTTCCATTCTCGGGGAACACTGCCGCTGAGCCAGGAGTTGTTGAAGCATGTTAAAAGTTCTTTTCTGGCTTTTTGTCCAAGGTGTCTCAACGCACTATAAGTAATACCATCAGAACCTGGCGATGACATGCGCTTAAAAGCGACTCATGGCACACGGCACAGCGACACATGGCACAGCGACTCATGGCAAACGTGTCGAGGAGGTAGCGGGCGTCCTTGAAGACCGACGTCGACGTGAACGACGCCTTCTGACTTTAGCGGCGGCTTCTCTATGAGTTGAGTGATGGCGCACCATCTCCTTCAAGATGGCAATTTTCTTCTGAATCCGCGGGCAGTCCTTCGATGTGGCTTCATAGAATCCATTGTAATTAGAGCATTTCTTGACAGTTGCGACGCTCTTATCCGCTTCATGGGGCTCGGCGCAGCGTTGGCATACCACCAAATTCTCGGAGACGCTGCTCACATGTCCAAGTTTCATGCATTTACGGCACTGGAGAGGCTTTGAAATGAAAGGCCGCACAGCATGTCTGAAGTACCCAACCTTCACATGAGAGGGGAGTGATGTGCTCTTAAACGCAATCTTCACACAGCGAGACTCGCCTAGCCGTGTGACATCAACAATTGGAGTATCAGTTGTTGACTTGACAAGAAATTGTAAGTCATTATTGGAAATAGCCACATCTATCTCATAGATCACGCCGGTCACTACATCACATCCCGAGGGAACATGAGAGCGCACCTGGTTGCCGTCCAAGTCAGTTACACTGCGCTGAACGCCCAACGCACTTGCGTGCAAAACGTTCCCAGCCAGTATATTCTTTCTGGCGTTCACTCTTATGTCCGTGGTCTCATTTGGCACGAGCGTTTCCAGAGACCTTGACACAAACTGTCTGTTAAGGCGTTTCATGCTGACAGTAGGAAGTGCAGGCAGAAACAGGATGGTATAAGTGTTCGATTTGGCGCTTCACTTACAGTTTGAATAGTTGAGGATAAGGATGTCCTCATGTTCCTCCTCTTCGCTTTGCGGCTCAGCATAGGTTGTAAACCGTCATCTGAAAAGACCTCACTGCAGAGATAGTAAGCATGAGTATCTTCACTGTCGCTGTCACTCGCTTGTCCCATCCGCTTCCTGGAGGCGGCCGCCGCTGACGCTTCTGGGGCCGGCAGGCGCCCGGGGTGGTCTACATTCATCCCCTCCAAGGGATCAGCGAAAACTGATCAACAGACTTAAATTACTACGGAAATACGCCGGAGTTAGCAGAAGTAGCTCCTATTCAAAATACAGTTCTTTGTCTTCCTGCTGTGAAAAAGGCAGTGAGTAAGGCAATGGATAAACTTATATCAAACCTTTCCGACTGTTTGGTGCAAATTCTTTCACGTCAGATTGGACAAACAGTACAGACTAGTACAGAACCTGCAGTATTAGACATTACCAGCGATGCCATACAGTTATGCAATGTAGTGTTGGACGAACTTTCTGCATCTGCAGGCAAGGTTAAGCTGTCAGGAACACAGGTGCACTTGGACCTACATACGCCTCAGCCGAGCACAAGTACTGCTACAGATATGGAACTCAATATACGAACTAATAAACGTACCAGATCCCCTATCTTCACCGACATCAAGTCCAAATCTAAACGGAATGAATCAGCTATTTCGCGTGAAGATGCTAACAAAGGCGCGACATGCGCCTCTGCGGTGCGCTCAACACCATAGGTCAGTTGAGTGTACTACAGTGGAACTGCCGTTCTATATTCTCAGCCTCAACCGCCTTACATTACTTTTGCAATAATTTTAGTCTTCATATTATAATTCTCCAAGAAACTTGGCTCACACCAGGTAAAAATTTCCATCTTGCAGGTTTTCGTTCTTTTCGATTAGATTGCCCATCACGTGGTGGTGGTTTATTATTCTTTGTATCAAGTAAATTATGCCATAGAACGAAAATTACTTTCAGAATGTTAGACTTGAATTGTGAAATATTAGCATAAGACTTGTGTCTCCCCGGATACCACCCTTTTACAATTGTGAATTGTTACTTCCTCTCCAGTGTGCGAAGTACGCGTTATCTTGACAGCGTTTTGGTAGCATGTAGAAAGGAAATTGTACTCACAGGAGACTTTATTTCTCATCATTTGTCTTGGGGTATAAGGACAGATTCTTGTGGTATGCGACTGTGGGAATGGACTATTGATCGCAACCTCTCCTGTCTGAATAAAGGTCATGTAACATTTGTCCGATCTAAAATTAGCTCAGTATTCGACTTAACGTTTTGCTCCAACGCAATCAAGGTTTTGTCATGGGCTGTTCTAGATTCAGCTACTAACAGCGACCATCTTCCTGTAGTTTTTGACATTACTTGTCCAACAATAACTTTAGATCAGCCAAAACGCACATACATCAACCATAGCAAATTTCAAGCCTGCCTCCGTTCTGCCATTTCCAAGCTTGGAAATGCCAGTACTAAGGAGATTGCATCTACGATTGGTTCAATGCTGGAGGGATCTAGAAAAAATTCCGAATTTTTTATTCCATCCAATAAATGATCCTGCTCTCGTTGGTGGAACGATGAGTGTACATGCGATTATAGAAGACGAAAAGCAGCTTGGAAAAAACTTCTTCATAATCAGAGCCCAATAAACTGGAAGGACTATCAATTCCTTGCTGGCGTATTTAAGCGTACAGTGAACCGCGCGAAAGAAGATTACGACGATGGACAGTTTGATTATCTTTTTGAATAAAAAATAAGCATGCTTTGTTCGGTTATCTTCGGACAAGAAAAGTACAGCCAGCACCTTTAACAATGCAGTCATGAGTCTTGACGCCGCAAGAAATGAACACCTCTCTAGAAGACATAGCGCAAGGTTTAAAACGCCACTTCACTGCTATTGTTTTGGCTATTCAGTTCGTTCTGGTAAACTTGCATAAATTTCTAGAAACTTCTTTAGCTGAATTGAGTCAGACAGTATTATGCTTACCGAGGACGGCTCCCGGACCAGATGGGATTACGAACTTTATGTTGAAATGTTACTCCAGGAATCGCCTAATCTTTTGCTAGAACTAGTGAATTATTCGTTAGGGAACGCATGGATACCTCTAGAATGGAAACTTGCCAAAATTGTCTTGTGGCTAAAAAATGAAAATGATGCATACACGTTGGAAAACATAAGGTCGATCGCACTGATATCAAACTTAATGAAATTGGTTGAGAGAATCATTATTATACGAATTAATGAACTTATTACCATGAGGTCAATTCTAAGTCCCTGTCAAATTGGGTTCAGGGCTGGTTGTTCAAATTGGGATGCCCACGCTGATTTAGAAAGTCGGCTTCAATTAGCTCGACTACATAAAAAAATATGCAGCTTTAGTTACCTTAGACATCGCTAAAACATATGATACCGTGGAGCACTGTATTTTGATAGATCGATTAGAATACCTTAATTTTCCATCATACATCGTAGCGTGGGTTCACAATTTTCTTGCAGACAGGAAATCTTATTGTTTTAAAGATGGGTTTTCATCATCTACTCATACCCAAACGAGGGGAGTACCGCAAGGCTCGGTGATTTCCCCGGTGCTATTTAATTTACTAATGGGCACCATTCCACGTAAACAGGATATAAGAACTTATGTTTATGCAGACGATATCGCAAGTTTTGCAATGACAGATAACATTCAGACCCTATAGGAACGGCTGCAGACTTACTTTAATATATTGGAAAGCTGGCTCGATGGCAACAGCTTTTTACTTAATCCGAGTAAATGTGCCCTCCTTCCGTTCCCGCTGCAATACCCTGTGAACATCTCTCTGTCTTACCATCATGAGGATATACCATAGGTGAAATCTGCTCAATACCTTGGAGTAATTTATCACACATCACTTAACTGGCGACCTCATATCGAATATATCGCCGGAAAAGGTGTGCGGGCCATTGGCATACTACGTAGGCTAAGCAACTACCGCATAGGTATGAGAAGAGACACATTGGTAATGATATATCGTATGTACGTTCGTCCCATTTTGGAATATGGTTGTGTACTTTTCTCTGGAGTTCTAGCTTACAAGTTGTGGCCTCTAATTCTTCTGGAACGAGAAGCTTTGCGCTTATGCCTTGGCCTTCCCAAACCAGTTGCCAACAATGTGTTGTATCTCGAATCGAGGGTCTCTCCGCTTTCTTGTAGAATTCGCCTTCTGACTGTTCAGACATTCTTAAGAATTAATGAATCAACATTACGACTTTCAGAAACAGCCTTTATTTCTACCCCGGAATCATTTTTTTCTGCTAGATGACTGTGATTTCACACTCCACAAATAATATTTGTGCAAAATTTACTGGAGCCTCTAAACGTACCTATACGCGACATCTTGCCGAGTCGTGATTATTCAGCCCCGGTTGAAATTCAATTCGATGACACTTTCCTTAATAATGCTAAATTACTTCTCCATAACATTTTGGATGGTTTACTACTAGATCACCTGCGCCGTATTACAACGAACGTTATTATTGCTACAGACGCATCGCAATACGACGAAAAGTCAGGGGGTGGTATTTTCAGCCCGATTTTAAATTGGATTTATTCCCTTCGACTACCCGAATTCATACCCGTTTTTGTGGCTGAGTTTCTGGCAGTAGTGCTCGCCTTACGCAAGTTAGATACAGCAATTACATCAGCTGTCATAATAACAGATTCCCTATCTATCTGTGCGGCGCTTTAAGTTGGTGCTAATAATCACGTAACAAAGGCGTTCCGTGCACTAGTACCTGCGCATTTGAGAAAAGTACGATTAGTTTGGGTGCCTGGACATAAAGGTTTGTTTCTAAATGGAATGGCCGATTCCTTAGCTAAGTCGTCAATCAGCGAACCATTTCTACCGCTCTGTCCATCATCCGCTTATGTGACTGCTGCTCGATTCCGCAGACGTACTATTATGCAAGTCTTTAAAGGTTCAGCACTAAGAAACTCTACAGAATATCGCCATTTATTATATCCTTGGCGAAGAGACTTTTGCCGCACTCGAAAACACGAAGTAGCAATCACAAGGCTGCGTTGCCGGGTACCAAATCTAAATTTCTATAAACACAGGTCTGCTCAGGCACCTTCGCCACTGTGCGCATTCTGTGATGAACTGGAAATAATAGAATATTTCTTTTGACCTGCAGGCGGTTTAACACATTAAGAAAAACGCCATTAGAAATACGTTTACGTGGTATTGGTATAGACTTATTTCTGCCTGTCATTTTTTCTTTTGGAGCTTCCATTTCTGGTTTCTCTAATGCGACAGTATGCGCGGCCGTCCTGGACTATATTGTTGAAACTAATAGGTTGCTTAATTAACCAGTTTCATTATCCTAACATGTCCGCATAATTATATACGTATAAAATCAGATTATTGCTCTGTACTAAGAATAAATTCATTTATGTAAATATTTGTATGCATTACATTAAGCACCACACTTTCCTAGGCTATCGGTAATCTTTCTGTTATACCTCCATAATTCCAAATCTGAACAGAAAATTTTAAAACCACTCAATTCTTGGACAATCCCCCACAGTCGGTATGCGCCACTAGCAATAGGAGAACAACAATAACAACAACAACTCGTTGGGTGGGTGGTTGGGCATTGGAATCAACGTGCCGGTGGCCCAACGTGAGCATGATGGAGTGATAACCAGTGGAATTATTAACGGGAAAGTTGTGGGCCGATTTGTACCGCTCATGTTGACTGAATGAAAGCCTGGCAATCGAGCAACCCACTATCAGATGAATCTTGAAATGTCTGAACTGTCTTCGGCTCTCAGATCTCAAAATTTTAACCACTCTTCTTCTATATTCTGCAGAAGGCGGCTTCCCTCAATTCACAAGTGAAACGTTGTTTCTAAATTGTCCGAGTTCTAGGAGCCAGCTTAACACGCGCGCTCTGAATTTGCAGACCGCTAGTGAAGACACGATAACGGCTAGGTTTCTTAGGTCAAATTTGGAATTAGTAGAAAGGGGGCAGGAAGCACTATAATGTCACTGAAGGAAAATGGCGAGACGGCCTAGTTGGTAAGAGTTCATGAAAGTACTATGCGCAGAACAAACGGGGACGAAGAAAGGAGACGTACGAAGAAGCGCAATTTAACAGTAAATTTAAATCTGTAAAAAAAACACCCTTTGCTGAAAACGCAACCTGATCTGCGTGATTTTATCAGAGAGCACATCATATGTGCATGCAACAATAACTCTAGCTTACAATGCCCCCGATAACCCCCCCCTCCACACACACACGCACGCACGCACGCATGCACGCACGCACATGCTCACACACAAGTGAAACCACACCATAGACACGTGCACTGGCCAAATGAAAAGAAAACGCTATTGAAGATACGCGGACAGTAGCGATATGTCCTTGCCTTTCGTTCGACCAATCCAAAGGTCTTCTACTTCTGCCTCGCGGTTTTATCCCAATGTAAACGAAATACCAGTGCCTCCAGTCGGAGTTGTTCATCCACATTCTTTACGATTCAGGGCCAAATGCATACAGAATGACCTTACAGACTGCAGAAGTGTTCTCATAGTCTAATGTTGCAGCAACGTCCATTCGGCCCAACTTACGCATCACCATACGTCAGAGGAATGTTATAAACTGCATTGTACACTGAAATATAAGAACCACATTAAAAAGATTGCCCGCAGCTTCCCTCGGGGGAACACTGAGGAAGATGCGGAGCATATAATTGGTTAACGGGGTGTTAAAGTGCGACTTACTTGGGTCGATGGCTAAATTGGTTAACGTGGTTGTGAAAGGGGGTGTTAAATTGCGACTTACTTGGGTCGATGGCTAAATTGGTTAACGTGGTTGTAGGAGGGGGTGTTGAATGAGTGAACACGTACACACGTATGCGAAAGGGCGGCGCTGGTCGAAGGGACGTCAATCATTGTGTTTGTGGATTCGTTGGCATTCATTTCACCGCGACCTTGGACGTCGACGCGCCGTACAAACCAACCGACGAGCGGCAACTGAGCGAGCGAGCGCCGACCTTGAGTATATATACAGCGCGACGGCGCATGTACTGTCAGTTGTTGAATGTTTTTGAAGCGCGACGGGGCATGCGCGTCCACTGGAGAATCAGGAGAATTGTAGAATGTTCTCGAAGGGGAGAAGCGCGCGTGGCACAGATGGTGGGTGACGGTGCATGCGCGCGTCAGCTGTCGAATGTTCGAGAACGGCGCATGCGCGCGCGTCAGCTGCCGATGTTCTCGAAGCGCGACGGCGCATGCGCGCGCGTCAGCTGCCGATGTTCTCGAAGCGTGACGGCGCATGCGCGCTACATTATACACCTAGCGAATGTTCGTGAAGAGGAGAAGCGCACGCGGTGTGTAGAGGAGGAAGGGTGCACAGATGGTGGAGTGAAGCGCGCGCGGTGTGTAGAGGAGGAAGGGATGCACAGATGGTGGAAGGAGGAGGAGGAAGCTTGCGGACGGCGCCGCACTACAAGCCTCGAGTATTATATGCTCCGCATCTAAAAGACATTTTACTGCCATGTATCTTATAAAATGCTTTCTTATCATTTGGCCAGTGTACGTACTCTTTTATTGTAATTTGGTTTGTGTATGTTGGTGTGATTGAGTTGATCTGGGGCATTGTTATGTAGAGTGATTGTTGTGTGCTCTCTGGTGGGCTTACGCAGATAGCGTTGGTCTTTAAACAAATGTTTTTTAATAAATGAGTTGTTAGATGGTGCTTGTCCATGTGTGTTCTTTCCTCACTTTCGTTTTAATAGAACACTTCAATGGAACGAACTGTCACACCTAATTCAATTTGCAATTGATCCTCTGTACTGATGTATGTTGTGCTGGTCTTAAATTTTGTGTTGACATGTTATATCAGCTTCTTCAGGTTTAGATTACGCATTTAAGATGTTGTGCGGTCAAAGAGTGTCTTTTATTTAGAGGATGTTGTTACCTCTAAAAGAAGTGCGTCGTTTGCTTACGCGAAATCTTTCAATTACATCATTTGCTGTTAGTTTCTTTTACGCATATTTTGAGTTCTTTTATCAAGAATAACGCATATTTTTCTCCTCGCTATGTTTTACTAGTGGTTCGCATGGGCAAATGTGATGGTTTCCCCACTCAGTTCTCTGGATTTATGAACAGCTTTTGTTCCCAGTTTATGTACGTGTGCGTCATGATTTTTGTAGCTGTATTTGTGTAACTATATTCGCACTTTTATTCAATTTCACTGCAAACTTGTTATCATTTTTGCTTCTCTTCACCACCTTGGCTACAAGGCCCGCAAGAAAGTCATGATTGCTCGAAATGTGGATTTCCTGTTACTTTTTCTGCTTGCTCTTTTCCTGTACAACATTTACGTATTATCTCGTGAATTGATTGCATTTTGAGCTGACATTTGATGCAATGTTCGAGAAAAACAAAATCTTTTCATATATTTTTTTCTTTTAAAACAAGCATTAAATAACCGTGCATCATATATAGCCCTAACGACCCCTCTCTTGAATAATTGTGCTACTCCTGCGAGTGTTTTACGCTCGCAGTAAGGAGATGATACATTTTATGCAATAAAACTGCTTTCAAGCATCTTCACTTTAAAGCACTTTTAAAGGCGAAATGAGTGCTACGCATCAGGAATCTGGATAGTTTTTTTTCACCAACTGAAACCTATTCGTTTTACGTCCGTTGCTCATGTACGAATTTACAGAGCAGTCACTCCCGAAAGGTATGATTTGTTTCATAATTGGGCAGCTCACGAAACAAAACACCGTGTTTCCTTCTGTGCGCTGCCCAAGTATGAATAAGTTCCAACTCGCCCGCCAGGCGAGTTCTACTACACGTTTTATTTGAAGCTTTTGAAATAAAAACAATGCCGCAGAAAGGTGTTCATGCAGTATGTCACTTTGTGTTTGGTAGCATACACCGCCACAATAATAGATACATTGTTTACGAAGGAAGGGACCATATTAAATGTAGGCGCACAATGTAATGCCTGCACAAGCTTTCTGTGCACGCATCAGGTACGTGGCTTGCACGATGCAGAATTGCAAATTCAGTGCAGTTTAACACCGAGCTATGAACTAACGATAGGAGACGCCGGAACAAAAAAAATTGTTAAAACGTTCTTGAAATCAACCAAGTTGGCATGCTCTATTTCAGCCCCATCGGAAAAAATTGGCCACGCATCTGCATGTTACACTGCAAGTCTCGTCGCAAGACAATAGTCTTCCGTCTAGACAGAGTGAGCAAAACGTTTATTTGATGTTCTGCGCAAGAAAATGAGTGGATGGTATTCTTGAGGCACTGCGTTAGAGTGTCTCGAGCGTGCAGCGGAGGCAAACGAGCGCATCAAGTCAGGTCACACGTGAGACATGAGTGCTATTTGGCAGTTATCTTGGAAAACGAAGTGCGCGGCGTGCGCACCCGTCTCGGAGGTGATAAGGTATAGAGCGCAAGGCGATGGGCAGATGCCACCACCATGTCGTCTTTGCAAAGCGTTGGAAACACATGCCTTTTTGTGAAAGCGTTGCATTGTCAGCGGAGCTTGATAAACGCTACGGTCCTCAGAATTCCTCATGTGTGCCTTTTCTAGTAAAAAGACACAATACAAAATATTGACATGTTGTTATGGTGCCTCAGATATGCGCAGTATATGCTTTTTAATTGACAATCGCACAAGTATGAACGCTGAACCTTGAGCAATATTGGTGGGCGCTGCAGATGGGTCGGTAGTTTAGGGTGTCGCCTGGACATTGTGACGTTTAGGGCACCGTTATGGGCGGACAAACTGACAGTAGAATTTACGCAATATCTGGGAATAAAATTTACGCAATGTCTGGGAGGCGTACCTGCCTATGATGCCTTCAATGTATTCCCAAAGATCCCGGACATCAGAGGCTCGACCGATAACCGCTTCGGTGTTAATACGCGCGTAAAGACAAAAGCAAGGAAAGCCGAAATAGATGCCGAAAGCAGCATTGGTTGCGATGAATTGATGTGATTGATATGTGGAGTTTAACGTCCTAAAACCACCATATTATTATGAGAGACGCCGTAGTGGAGGGCTCCGGAAATTTTGACCAACTGGGGTGCTTTAACGTGCACCCAAATCTGAGCACACGGGCGTACAACAGTTCCGCCTCCATCGGAGATGCAGCCGCCGCAGCCGGGATTCGATCCGGCATCCTGCGGGGGTTGCGATGAGTTACAGTGATATTGGTTTTGTTACGGCACTCCCTAAATAATTTGACCAAGCGGGGCTCTTGAGCGTGTAATTGGCCATGGAATATGAGCATACATTTAGTTTCGACAGCGTTAAAATTTAGTTGCATATCAATTCCACGTTCTCGTGCCAAACAGTGTGATATCTTAACTTAAAGAGTGTTGCCAGATTTTTATCCGGCTGATGGTTAAAGAATACTTTATGTATGCTCTTGCGAGGGTTTGAATGTGTGTACTCTACGTAAGCAACAAAATAGAAAAAATTGGCGAGAAGGGTGGCTGGGGGTTGAAACCCTCCAGAAATTTTTCAATCTTGACCTCCCCCTCCTAGATACCACCCTGTTAACCATGCACTACGAGGTTGGCTGACCATCAGTATAGACTTAACTTTATAACAGGTTCATCAATTCCTAAGGAAAAGCATGATATTACACGTGCCCAAAATTTCATATTGGCTCGTCATGTCAGAGTGAACACCAACCATTTTACTCACGAAGTGTTCACATTTCCTGTACGCTACGTAATGATCGAGATGATTTTCTCTCTATCTATCAGATACTATAGCTTCTCGTGTGCGAAGCTCCGGTCATGTCTGAATAAACAACTTGATCCTCTGGGCAGTTGTGTATTTTGGTGTAGCCCTGCGGACTTTATACCAGATCAGCTGACGCTCTGTTAGAGACAGTACCCCGAACGTCAGGACCCCTTGCTATGCTTTGTCTGCTAAAGTATAGCCGATGCGGCAATAATCACTCTTAATAAAATCAACTGTCTTGCATTATGTACTGAAAGTTTGCACCTTCCAAGTGAAATGTATTATGTCGGGAAAAAAGGAAAGGCGAGCAACCTGAGTGTAGCACCTCACGCACTCATTAGCAAAGCAACAAAGCAACAAAAATAGTGCTGTTCTCTTTCGCATAGGCTATTACTTGCACATTAATACCCCGCAGCAAATACGTGGGGTTCGGTTTCCGTAATTTATATTAGTTCACCACAAACAGCCTTCATGAAGAGTATTTCACTGTATTTGCGCTGGAAGTAATAATTATATTTGGTTGCTTGAGAATTCAGTCGTCTGTAAGCTGACTCAAGGTTACTGTAAGGTGAAAAAAAATATATATATGTAATCACCTCTTGACACTCCAACAGAAATGGTATACATGTTACTCGAACTTTTGTTAGTTTTTTTCTTCTTCTACATAAAGAAAGTTTTTATGTGTCACCCGCTATGGTACAGCATTGAAGCTCATATATCTTGAGTGTCCATAAAAACTTCCTCAACTAAAACAGGAACATACTTTGTCACTTTGTGCATGTGCACTGACCTATGCATTGACATTAGGGTCTGCATAGTTCACGCTCACGGAAATGTCACATGTTCATTTTATGTGTACGAGATTGAAATGCCAGAAAAACACCAACGTCACGAAGTGAAAAAGGTACTTAGAAATACATCCTGTGAAATTTTCTCTTCCTATTGATGACATATCACTATTGAATTCACTATGTTCTCACGTATTTGTGCATATTCAACACTTGTCCAGCGTCCTATATAAGCCAACATTTAATGAAAAATCACGTTACATAAAAATTGGCACATCCCGCGTACAGTACACAGTAAAATTTTTTACATCCTTACGGGTGTAAAAAGGGTGTTTTACAAATTTACACCCTTTTTAATGAATGTAACACCCTTTTCTTTGCTGGTACACCCTCAGAGAAGGGTGTAACTGGCAAAAGGGTGTTATCATGCCGTTCGTGAGGGTGTTGAAGAACAGAAGGGTGTACACCTCTTATTGATGAAATAAAAATTGTTCCGTTTAACGTCCCAAAGTTGTCATATAATCATTATAGAGACGCCGTACCGAAGGGCTCCAAAAATTTAAACCACCTGGGGTTATTTAGGGTGCACCTAAGTCTATAACTACACAGGTCTCGCACTATTTCTCGTCCATTAAAAATGTGGCCGCCGTGAACTGCCGGGATTCGATCCTGCGACTTGCGGGTCAACAGTTCAGCCCCATAAGCACCAGATCACCGGCGCGGGAGTGCAAGTGCAAGAATCGAGCTGCATCCATGCTTGCAAATAAAATACCACGCATATAGCGCAAGGAATGCATGCCTTTCCTAAGATAACAATGTCTTAAGGATGAAAAAAATCAAGGAAATGATTGAGGCATTGACAAATTTTACACAACACTCTAAGAATAATTGAGAAAATGTAAAAGAGACTAACTTCTTCTCGCACTGTATGATTCGACATGCTTTGCCGCTTTATATCGTTCACATTATATGTGAATAAATGAATGGGCTACTGTCACGATCTACGGACAGCACATATTCATGTGTAGAAGCAATTGAGAAAAAAGCTTGAATTTATTACAAAATCCCTTGCTCGGTCAAAAGCCGTTCGAGTGCAAGTCGTTTTCACAAGATTATCGAAGACGAGACGTGCTTGGTCGAAAAAGAAAACAATGCACTACCTTCTGCAACAATGCGGGAGCACGGGAAGTGGTTCTTTAGGTGAAGAAATAAAGGTCAGAGAATGGCACGGTCAGTGCACGCAGCGCCTTTGCGAAGCGAAGGGGAGAAGGGTACGAGAGGAGGGAGTGACACGCCTCTCGCCCCCGCACACACACACACACACACACACACACACACACACACACACACACACACACACACACACACACACACACACACACACACACACATATATATATATATATATATATATATATATATATTGTGGGAGACTGCAACCCATGCCGTAAAATCTGTATTTGCTATCTATTCTGTTTGACATCCCTTCGGGGGGGTGGTGTATGAGGTGATCAGCAGGGGGGCACCGCAACCCCCTAGAGTTACAGTGCCCCCTCTCTATTTCTCTATGTACCTATAGGGATTTACATTGCCCCCTAAGTGATCAAGGGCCGCCCCCGCCCCCCTTCCCCCGTGGTGGGCACGCCTATGCATAGGCACCATCAATCATTGCAATAAAAGTTTGTGTGTAAATGTGTGTGTCAACAATAATACGTTTCAAATTCAAGAACATGAGTGTTTTAGGTGATTATTACCGCTGTTGTTCATTTGTTAAAAATACATTGCACCTGCAAGCGTTTCAAACTTCGCGCGCTAAAGTCATACGTTAATTTGATTTGTGAAAGTAAAATTATTTTGCCCCCTTGGTTTTTATGTTATATATATTTACGTTTACTTTTTATACTTAAACGCATCACTAAAGCATTTTATTGCGCCATTGTACGTCTGCGGAGCTGTAACCACGTGACTCTTTTGGGCGTGTTTGCTCGCTAGTCGGGCGTTGCAGCTGGTCGGTTCTGCATCGTTTTTTTTTCTCATTTTTTGAGGTGTGCTCGCGCGCTTCGTTTTTGTTTTGTGTTCTGCCGGTGCTGCCTATTACGAAGATGGACTCTACTCAAGCGAGGACGTGTGGCATCGCATTTTGGAACACTCGCCAGGTACGTACCACATTTCTGCTGTCGGCGCTTTGTCAACACCGAGAGCGTGATAACGACGCCATGCTACGTTTTTCGTTACATGTGGGCGATAAGTGAGGTTTTTTAACGTAGCGAACCTGTTTGTGTGTGTCATTTCATCAGGATGAAGGCGTTTTTGTGGGAAGTCAAGCGTGGGTGTGCTTTTTCCTTCGATTCAAGCATGCTTCGGTGTGTGAAGCACATGGCGCGTGCGCGCGCAGGGGGAATTCGGCGGCGGATTTGTGCGAGTTGTGACGGCGCCCGCCTCTGTCGGCAGTGGTGTTGGCAGGGAGCCCTGCTCGCAATGGACCAATATTTTGGTTAAATAATTGTTGGGTGAAGACGGCGTTTGTTAGCTGTAAGCGTTGATTACGCCTAGGGCGCGTATGTTATCTCTTAACTTGAGGATTTTTTTTTTTGCATGCCTGTTCATATTGTGCGCTACAGGAGTCAACGGGTTCATATGTTGTACGTTTCATATGGTGTACGCCCTTTTTTAAAACTGCTATCAGAAATTGCTGCCGGTAGCCGAACGTATGCCGGTGTATGCATCCACATCGGCACGCATCTTTGAACTACCGTGTTACTCGAGTTCGCGTGCAGCATGCTGCCTCGTCTTAGGTACGGCTCGCAAGGCTTGCACGTATGTACGCTTACGTGTTTATGCAGCCCGTTTACTCAAATCTGAGCTTACGTTATACACCCGCAACATAAGTTGTCTGATGCGTTCGGAACCCATGAATTTTGAGCCGTTCGTTAAACATGAACTGTATTTCCGAACGAAATTTTCATGGCTTATTAGGGCCGAATAAGTGTAGCTTAACTGTGCGAGCCCTAATTCGATCAGTAAGTAGTTCATGCGGTAGAGCACATTTTATTTTATCCAGCTTGTTTTCGCTATGCTTAGATTTCATTATTTTGTGGTGGTTTATTAAATATTGTATGTGCCTCGCCCAAACTTTGTGTTCAAACTTTGCTAAGCACTTTTACTTGTACGAACAGTAAGAACAGTTTAGACCATCACCTCCAAGGACATTTATTAACAGATTACAAGCTTATGCCAGTCTGCTCAGAAACACACATGAAAACATTGAAAAACCACACACTGGCCACGAATAAAAGCACAGCCTTTGTCACTTGTGAATAGGGCTCCTGTGTGGGGGCCAAAACGTCATGCTTTCAATTGGGGTCAGCATGTTGTTTTAATTGTCTTCACATCAGATGACAAGCTTAAGTAAATTCTATAGGCATGCGCTACAGTTATAGAAGGGATCCGTGGTGTTTGGAGAAACGAATAAATTATTTAACGCTCAAAACTAGCAATAGTGTTATACATCATAGTATGCACACATAAGGCATGCACATGTTACTGTGAAAATGGAAAATTGGACAGTATGTTCATCTGACAATCATGAATATAGACTGCATGTTTCCAAGCTGTTGGCATTGACGCAATTACACAACTTCTGAAATCAGTCTCATCAAATGTTTATTGTGTATTGCTAAATCGTGACCAATGCCTTCCAGTATTCTTGTTACTGAGATTGTTGCAGAAGCTTGCATGCTTTATTGGGATGGTATTTAGCTCAAGATGGGTGCGTTGTATTAGCATTTCCACA
>WOVY01006887.1:0-20429 GCA_013436015.1 Rhipicephalus annulatus | reverse complement strand
TTTCAACAACTCGAAGATGATCAGCTGATCACTATTGCTTTTGCATCTCGTACATTGACCCCTGCTGAACGCAGATATCAGTAGGATGAGCGTGAAGCTCTCGCTTGTCTTTTTGCCTGTGAGAAATGGCATGTTTACCTGTGGGGCCGGCACTTCACATTACGTACAGATCACCAAGCACTAGTTGCTCTTCTTTCTGCAGGATCCGAAGGCCGCCGCCCCATTCGCATTTCCCGTTGGTGTGCCAAACTCATGTATTATAATTTCAGTGTTCAATATTGTAAGGGTTCTAATAACGTGGTTGCTGATGCACTGTCGCGCCTTCCTCTTCAGATACCGGTTACTGAAGAGTGGATGAGGAAGTTGTTTCATTAGTTACTTCCTGCATTACTAAAGCTGAGCTTCAGGCAGCTACAGCTGCAGATTCCACTTTGTCTCAAGTTCTCAAATATTTACGTGAAGGATGGGCCTTCCAAAGGTGCTCTTGCTTCTGAATTCTTGCCTTACTTCGCAGTCCGACAGGAATTGTCTTGTGTCGACGACTTGCTTTTCCGCGATGAACGCGTGATTCCCCCTGCTTTCTTTCCGTAACAAGCTAATACAGCTTGCCCATGAGGCCCATCCTGGCATTGTCCGCACCAAACAGAATCTCAGAGACAGGTACTGGTGGCCAGCCTTAGATAAGCAGGTCGAGCATGCAGTTTACAACTGCCATATATGTCAGGCAGCTGACAAGTCTGCTAAACCCTGCATTTTCTCCGTTGCAGCCAGTCGAGTGGCCTGATCGGCCTTGGCAGAAACTCGGCAATGGACATCATCGGTCCTTTGCATAATGTTCCCCAAAATGCCCGGTTCATTGTTTCTCTCATCGACTACCATTCCAAATGGCCAGAAATTTGTTTTCACACATACGGTTACTTCTGAGGTCATCATTGAGTTTCTGTCTTCAATCTTCAGCCGGGAAGGTTTTCCTGATGCCATAGTTACGGACAATGGTCCACAGTTTCAGTCCCAACATTTCGAGGCTTTTCTTTCACAACGAGGAATTCGGCACTTGAGGTCATCAGTTTTCTATCCTCAATCAAATGGACAAATCGAGCGCTTTAATCGCGTTCTGAAGGAACATATCCAGATCGCCCAATTAGAGCACCGTCCCCTCAAGCAAGTCTTGACGGAATGTTTAGCTTCGTACAGGTTCACACCACAAGGCACCACTGGAGTGTCTCCTGCTCAACTTCTCCACGGTAGGCAACCGCGAGTTGCTCTCGACATAGTCTCTTTGCCTCGCAACATAGCAGTGTCTTCTCCTGATCAAATTCGTACCAGGGTTTTTCTCGTCAACAAGCAATGAAAAAGTATGTCGACACCCGTCGAGGTGCAAAGCAGTCCAAAGTTCGCACTGGCGATCTAGTCAAGGTTCGTGTGCCAGGCAAGCGCCCCAAGTATCGGGTCCTTACAAAGTCTTGGGCCAGGTTAGCCCCACTTCTTTCCGCTTAAGTGATGGTAACATCTGGAATGCTTCGCGCCTTGTTATTTTTCATACGAATTCGCCTTCAACACCTAAAAGTCTTCATCACGTTCCGTCCACGCCTTTCAACTACGCCTCAGATTATTACCTGTGGCCTCATGTACAGCATTTCTTCAAGGGGGGAGGAGTTACCAGTCGGTGTCGCTGGTTCAAGTACACCAAGTCATACCGTTCACTTCGAACCTTCAAATACGGCTGATACCGTTCAACCGGACTCCGGTCCAGAAAATTCTTCCAAAGCTCATGCTGCGAGCTCTGATGAGACCCAGAATTTTAACGCTCGTTCAGAACCTTCACAACTTTCTTCTCCTCTTGCACCCGATTCTACACCCAAAGGGGCCCGCCCTAAGCGGAAGCGGCAGAAGCCGCGTCGGTTCGATGACTACGTGACGTAGAACTACAAATATATATTGTACTGAGTTGTATAGATTTTTTAGTGAATTTTCACGACTCCAATGTACATATTTCAGTGTATTTTCAAGACTCGTAGTGTGTGAGTTCAGTGTGCCGTGTTTTGAATTTTCATATGTTCTAACGTTCATACCTTGTATATACTTTTGTATCGATTATGTATAAATATAAACAGTGTATAGGTGTGCTTTTTTCGAGGAGGGGATGGTTGTTGTGTTCAGTTTCGGTTTCGAATTGACATGTGAGGATGCAGTGGGCGCCGCTCTGGCATCCGGGACTTCAAGGCGACTGTAAAATAAAACCAGTGTGTGTTAGGTAGCCGTGGAGTGCGGTTTGTGTGCTTTTCTTTCGGCGCTACGCGCCAACCCGCGTGTTCGGGCTGGTGAGTCCCCGCCGGCCGCGTACGTCTCCGGCGGCCGTCTTCTTTCTTCTTCTGCTTCGTTGGGACCTGCCAGCCCCGCTACACAGCAGTTTTCCTAAGCAATTTGTATCGGCGACATGATAAAAAATAGTGCTCTATTGTTTCCAATTCTGAACAAAAGTTGCATAGTGGTGATATCGCCAAACCAGCCCTATGTGAATAGAAATTTAACGGGGGACACGACATCGAAATCTGGTTATTATGGTTTCCAACTGTTTTGTAGGACACCAATGACTTTTCCCATGGAAATCTTAAGTGAGTAAATTCTGGTGTTGACAATATTGCTTCCATAGCGTCTGCACTGAGCGCAAGCTTTCTGTATCTTGTCGCCGTTATAGTGGCCACTTCGGGAAGGACTGATAGTACTGGCCCTTCCAATGCTGCTCGTGCTAGAGAGTCGGCGATTTCATTTACTTCTAAGCCGCAATGACCGGGTACCCATACTAATTTCAGTAGCTGCAGCTGAGGAGGAACTAGCATAAGGAGCGTCTTTAAGGCCATCGATTTTGTTTGACGCCGTAATCGACGTACATACTGACAGGGAATCCGTTATTATGATCGCAGGTAGCGGCATTCAAAGGTAGCTTTCGCAGCGCTAGAACTATTGCCAACAGCTCAGCTTCAAAAACTGGGGTGAAATCCGGGTAATCTTAATGAAAAATACCAGTCAAGCGAATGTAAGTATATACCTACACCTGTCTTTTCATCCAATACTGAAGCATCTGTGGCTATAATGTTATTCGTTTCCACGTGTGCAAGATAATCCTGCAGTCGGCTATTTAATACCCTATAGGATTGTAATTTGGGCTTAGAGGGAAAAATGTCATCGAATTCAATCTTAAGAATTTGATTTGTATCCTGCGCAGCAATCACATCTCGAATTTTTACATTTAACCTATCTAGTTGTTTCTGAACAAAAGCAATTTGAGGTGTTCGAAAGCGTGGCCAATGGGCAAGAAAAAATCTGTCTGGGTCATTTATAAAATCATACTCAGATCGTCTTGGCGCATAGCTATAAAATTTCAGAAACGTCTGAACCGTTAGGATACGAAAACGGCAAGGCAATGTAGGTAATCGTGCTTCCTGATACAAAACATTGTTTCTTACAAACCTCGGTAGTCCTAGACACAATCTCAAGGCTTCTCGTTCCAGCATGACCAGAGGCTTTATTTTATAGGCAGGGCCACCTGAGAACAATACGCACCCGAATTCTAGGATTGGTCGCATATATATTTTATAGATCATCACCATTGTGCTTCTGCGTAGACCATATCGGCGGCTGCTCAGTCTACGAAGAATTCCTAAGGCGCGTTGTGCTTTAGATGCCATGCTTTCTATGTGGGGAGTCCAGTTTAGGTTGGCATTATAAGTTACTCCCAAATATTTAAGAGATTCCACCTGTGGAATGGGCTCTTGTTTATAACATATTGAAATTGAGATGGAATCGGATAACGGAAATATCAATACTGCACTCTATTTACATTTAAGGTCATGCAGATTGCATCTAGCCATCTCTCCAGCATATTGACATATCTCTGTAGCGTTTGATATAAAGAATATATGTCACTATGTGCCGTGAAAAATGCAATATCGTCAGCATATACAAACACCTTCACGTCCTGGCAATGCGGTATAGTGCTCATTAGGATGTTAAATAGAACTGGCGATAATACAGCGCCTTGGGGGACACCACGTGTTTGTTTGCACTTTGACGATGCGCAACCATCCTTAAAGCAATAAAACTCCCTTCCTCTCAAAAATTCCCTCACCCACGCCAATATATATTTTGGGAGATTGTGGCTCTCTAATATGTCTAATAATACGGAATGTTCTACACTATCGTATGCCTTAGCTATATCCAATGTCACTAGTGCCGCATGTTGTCTTTTTTTGCGAGCAAGCCGAATGCGGCTTTCTAAATCTGCTTGTTTACACCAGATTGAACAATCTGTTCTGAAGCCAATTTGATTTGGATTTAATATCGAATTTTCCTCCATCCATATTATAACTCTTTTATTGAGCACTCTTTCGATGAGCTTCACCATATTAGATGTAAGAGAAATGGGTCGAATGTTTTCTATGACATATCCGAATCCTTGTCTTTTTTGTATCGGCACTATTTTAGCTAATTTCCACTCATACGGAATCCAGGCATATTTTAACGAATAATTTACAGTGTTTAGTAGGTCACATGGTGATAATTTGAATAATATTTTTATCATAGCAGTTGTGATTCCGTCCGGACCAGGAGCTGACGAGGGCAAACCTTGTATCACCTGTGCTAACTCTTCCTCTGTAACTTCAGTAACTTCAATCGTTGACGCTGGTTTTCGTGGATCGTAAGGCTTACTTGATGTAAATCTACACTCCAGGCCTTTAGCCATGGTTTCTAAGGATTTTTTTGTTTCTTCCAAGGACATAATCTCAAACCCTATATTATTTTGAGATGGCATCATTTTACGTGATCTCATGAACCTGAACAGCGCCTTTTTGTTACAAGCTTTTGAAAGGTGATCATAATGTTTTCTATCATATTGTTCCTTAGCTAAAGAGACCGTGCGTTTGAAAATTGCAGCGTGATACTTGTAATCAGACCAGTTTTGAGGGCACTGGTTATACATAAGTTTTTTCCAAGCTGCCTTTCTTCGTCGGAAATCCCGGGCACAGTCCGAATTCCACCACGGACTGTGGGTTGTGCTCTTTGCGGATTCCACAACAAATTCTGCATTTTTATATGTTCTTTTAATCAGTGCACCTAGTCTCATGGCTTTTGTATCTTCTTGCTCTTCAGAATGAGTTGCCAAAGCAGATTCTAAATCTTTCCTAAATTTGGTGTAATTAATAAACACTCGAGTCTGAGAGCCTGACATTATAACTTGGCAAGCAATCTCGAATAATATTGGCAAATGATCGCTGTTAGTTGCACAATCACACGCACTCCACGACAAACTAGTGAGTGATGAACTCACAAAGCTTAAATCTAAGGCTGAACGTGACCTATCACTAATGTAAGTGGGTGTTCTTGAATTCAGGCAACACAAGTTATTATCCGCTGTCCACTCCCACAATCTCTTACCGCATTGATCAGTTCGGAAACCCCAGCACGTATGATGAGAATTGAAATCGCCGATTAGAATTTTATTTTGATAACTAGAAGTCACTGCAGCGTCTAAACATCGAGTATCTATTACACCTTTAGGAAAGTATGCATTCACCACCAAAAAAGGCATGCAGCCTGGTAAGGTTATTTCTAAGGCGAGAATTTCACTCTCAGGTGACATGAGCTTATACGCAATTTTTGCTTTGAGACTTATTCTATTATTAATAAAAATGCCAAACCTCCACCTTTCGATGGACGGTCTAGACGGAAAGATCTGAATCTATTTAATTGAAAAGACTGATGCATTGAAAGCCAAGTTTCTTGCAGTGCAATAATATCTGGAGAAAATTTCGATGCCAAATATATTAGATCAGTTGCTGCAGAGTGAATTGATCGGCAATTCTAATGAAGAATTTTAAGTGACCCTATTTTTGCTCTAAAATAGCCTCAGCGATGGCCTTGTTTAGAATATTTTCTTTAAGAAAATCAGCTTTAGACAGGTTGTTCTTCTGGTACTTTTTGGTTTTTGAATCGACAGGTGCGATCATTGCGATGCCTTTTTTGTATAAAGGGGATCTCGAGCGCTTTAGCGATCGGGGATCCATCTCCATTTCGTCTGAGTCCTCCACTTTCTTGGTAAGCTCGCATTGAGATATGCTACCTTCCTCTACTGAATCTGCAGCTACCATAGGTTGCTGTGGCGTATCGGAGCCATACTTCTTTGAAATTTTAGGGGAGTCACGAATGTGAAGGGCTTCCGTAGCCTGATGTGGCGTAGCAGAGTCATACTCCTTTGCAAACTCCGAGGAGTCACTAATGTTACGTGGTGCACTGTGGTTGTTTTCCGCTGTACCCAACATTTGAGCCATCTGGTTCGATAGAATCTGGGCCAAGGACTCACAAATATTCCCAGCGATGCGCTCCATTGCCTTCTCCACTGCCTTCTCAACCGCTTCCGCAATAGGGACAGAGAGAGCTTCCATTGTTGGCATATTACGAGCTGTAACACCGGCGTAGCCTTGTGTTCGTGCTTGTATTTCAATTGCTGCTTCCTTCCGTGAACACCGTCTTCGTTCTACTATCTCTAGAATTTGCAGTTCAGGTACCTTTGCCGAACAACACGCACCTTGCCCCGCACTTCCGTCGTTGTCGTTTTCTTCACTCATCACAGTGTTGTTTGCTTGGAGTTACCGCAGCGAATAAATATCTCTTTTTGTTTTTTACGTTATCAACCGAGGCTGTCCTCGGTTATCAAGTTTTTATATACTTTCATTGGTAAGGGCATATTTTGGATAATGTATCAGACTGCGTGGAGAGTCGACCAGTTACATGTCCATGGCTGTACCGAATATAGCCGCATATTACCGGCAACGCTGGCTACCACATACACTCAAACAATACCAGCACTGTTGTTTAGAGGTAACTGACTTTAGAAAATGGTGTATGACTAATGCATAGCCTTGGCTGTAGAAGTATGAGAAAATAATTTGAGGTAACACTATTCCAGAGAACACTATACAACAATTGTTTTTCAGCACTTTGTTTACCAAGAGGCCTAATATATTAATGCATAATTTTTTTTCTAGCCTTGCGCTGCCGTTATATTTCTATAGTATTATGACCTTCTGATTCGATCATAGTGTACTGATGCTACTGTATATAGGTACTTCGCACAACGTTGCTTTTCGCCAACTTTCACGCATTTCGAGACCACAAAACAGATCATGGATTTGTACAGTAATGTCTTCGTCACTCATTGACGCATATCCATGTGTTCTTTCGATTTGAATGGTACTACAACTTACAGTTATGTCGAAGCCTTACCTAGTTTTTATCTGCTTTTTTGCGAATGTGTTACCACCAAAGTATTTATTCATAGGTGTCCAAGTCGTTGTCAAGCTATCAAAGGATAGCTTTTACAGCGGGCTCCAGTTTACCATTGATGGCCAAAAAATAAATTTTAAAGAAATGTAACGTTAATTCTAGGTTTTATCGCTATAATATCGCTGTGTTCATTCAGCGGTGGCAGTTATTGTTGTTTATTTAAACTAGTGCCGTGAATAACTGCCGTGAGTATCACTTACTTTTCGTCTCACGTTCGGAATGAAAAATTTGTTAATTCATTTTTTTTGGATGTTGTGTAGATGCTTGTTTTTTTTTCGAGGGGTGCGACGAGGAATGCTAAATTAGTGCATTACGTGGCGTTGCTTTATTGCTTTCATTTGTGTCTAGTAGTTGTCACGAGAACGACTCCATTCTCGACTAATCAGCATACTCTCTTTAAACAGCGGACTGGCATAAATTGAACGGGTGCTCGACGCACTCCAGTTTTCTTTTTGCTCTTTTTTTACTGACATAGTGAGAAAACTTTGCGACTACTTTCCGCCAACCAAAATGGAAGAGTAAAGCAAACCTCACGGGGTACGTAAGACGGGTTCAAAGCAAACGTTATCTTCATTATCTATTTCTGTGTCGACTGTGATGACTGATTTTATCCCAGTGCCCCCCCCCCTCATTTTCTTCCTTAAATCTTTCGCACTTCACGAAGCTTCACGTAGCTTTCACCATTCGCTGACCGTTCACCAAGCCACGATCTCATTTGATCACTTCATCATTTTGTATTCTTCAAGCATGATTGTCCGTCTCCCTGGTGGTTTGCCACTTAGTGACGCCGTGGAAACGTCGTCAAATTATCGAGCTTTTAATCCCGCACTCTTCCTATCGAAAGCAAATAAAACTGATTGATTGATTGATGCACGATGACGTCAGGTATTTTGGTGAACTTAGATGTAACGCTGACCTGACACCTTGACATAACGTGCAACTAATCTAGTAGTTTCGCATGACGACATACAATCCTTCTTACCACTCGTGTCGCCGACAGTACCTCATCCAGTGTGGTGAGAGATGAGTGACCGTCAGCCTTTTCGACCTGATATTCGCGTCTTGTGTCAATTTTCAGTGATTAGCGCAACACGTCCTCGAGCGAAGCGTGCCCTCTCTCCACTTTTCGGTCATATAGGAATTTAACATTCACTTCTACTTCAGGGCATACGACTACCTGCGCTCTAGGTGCTAATAAGTACGCAGCTTACCACCTGATTTTCGTTCCTGTAAGACTTCGTCGTCGTGAGTGCTATAGCTTTGTACTCGAAAGCATGCGCTTGCATCAGTGTGGCTGCTGTGATCGCGCTGGCGCGTTTATCGTTGCGGGTGCGTTCCCGCGCAGAAAGACTTGCGTCAACGCGAGCATGCGTGTGCACTTAAACGCGTCCGCATACGCTAACGGTAACCTTCCCGTACAACCGCGAAACGGGCGATATTGCAAGTGCGGGCACGTTAGGCGGTACGGTGCATGTTGTGAAGTGAGTACTCTTCGCACTTGTTCGCAATAAGACGTTGTACTTGTGAACCGCGACATCATCAAAACAGGGAAGAAAAAAGATTTGCTTTATCCCCTGAGAAGCTTGGCTTCTCTTTCAACACATGTGCTATAGGAGACGTCCACTCTGATCGCCTTTGCAGTCATGACAGAATGTTTCGAGAGCAGGTCGCTCAAACTACCGTTCCGACAGGCGGACATGTCATGCTGTGACTGCCCACCTGAGCACGTGCACGCACACTTCCTCGACTTTCTCGGTGATGGGGCTCCATTCAGTGATAGATTTAGAACGACGCGAAGACCTACACAAGAACTGTACGTTCCCGCTGTGTCAACCGCGGGATGAGCGCCGGATCAGAGCAGATTGGGTGTTCCGTTAAGCGTTGGATCGGATCCTGTTCTTTGACGCAGGTGGCAGAAGCAAGTCGACAGCCTCCAGTACGAGAGCCGGTGGCAGCACGTGGGGTCGCTTCGAGGTCTCCGCCACACCCTTGACTGTCGACGCCTCGCCCAGGGGGGGGCCACGGCGTCCCCGCCAAGCCCGAAACGGCCGGAGTGATGGGGCTCGACGCGATCACTACGGTGAGAATCGGCGTGACGCCATTGTCGCTCGCCTCTTCAGTCGCAATGCTTCGCCATACGACCGCAACGTGCATTTGTGCATTCCCACCAGCGACCAATGTGGGAAGCAGGCTGTGTGAATACGAAAGACTGACAGCGTCTCTGATGCATTCGCCTAAAGCTACTGGAAAGACGAAAGCACTGTTTTACAGCAGAGCTCTAATTCTACCCTTTTAATGTGAACACAGCCCTTTGATGACATTCCGTTTTGTCCACCGATGTGCCTTTATAGCATCGGTGGACAAAACAACAAAAGCAACAGAACAATAACAACAAAAGCAACAAAAGCTTCAGAAAATAGCCCGCCGATTTTCGAGTGTCTTTCCCTTCTTTGCCAAAATATATGCAAGTAAATGTTCTTTTGAGCTACACAAAAATGATGAAACATTCCCTTGTAATTTACGCACGTTACTTTGATATGAAAAACGAAAAATAGACTTTCCTTACCATAGAACAGAACTTGAAAATGCGCTTTCAGTTCGGACGTTAGAAGGTGGTAAATGAGGTGACCGGAAGTTTTTTTCGCGGTACAACGCTTGCAACGTTGAAACCGTCTATACTGTTTCGCGTAGAAAGATGAGTATCATTATCACAAATTGCTCCCAGCTTTCTAGCGCGCATGCCCTCTTCGACCTCTTCTTGGTCTTCTGCTTCCCCCTCCAAACGTGTGCACCCGGTTCGTGCTAGTTCGTGCTAGAGTTACTGTATATGCTACCTAAAGGTAGCTTATGCGGTAAATATAGTTCATGTTCTCCAGCAGCGACCTCCAGCGTGATAGCAGTAAGCCGGAACGTGCTGAAAAAGAAAGAACGAGGCGGGATTCGAACCAGCGTCGACGATCTGAATGCGAACCTCGTAATCCCTCCAGCGCGCCAGCACAGCAAAACATTCCATGCCTTATTTACATGTATTCATTCCTAGCAATTAAATTTTATGTCACGGAAATTTTTCCGCAGCAATACTTTTTTGTCTTTTTTGTTAAGTAGATGATGATATATGGTGTTTTTTGGCGCAAGGACCATTTGATGGCCAAAGAGCGCCAATTCATAGGACATAGAATGTGGACGATGATTGTGATTAGCGGCTGTATAAGGGCCATAAAAATCCTCGCGGTAAGGCGGGTAAAAACATACAAGTAATAAAATCATGACCATGCCGTGAAATGTGTGTGTGGTGTGAATAGATGACAAAAGTTGGTGATAATAAAAGACGATGGTGGATATGTATGGCATTAGCACAAGTGCCTCACACGTTCATACCTTTGCGTCCAAGGGCCGTGAGGCACGTGCTTTCTTGTGTAATCACCGCAGCAAAAACCTCTCTGGAGAGGTCATGCTACGAGATGCCCGGGTATATGATATGAAAATTATGAATTTCTTTAAAAAACGCTAACAATGATTTGTGACTAAAAAGCGGTTCCCTACCGACGAACATTGCAGGGTGTAAAGGTATATGTTGTCGGTAGGGTATTGGAAAGTGTTGTCTTCTAAGAGTGTCTAATTGTTTACATTGGATTAAAACGTGAAGAACTGTTAATGCCTCACCACATTTATCACACAATGGTGGATCACCACCGGACAAAAGATGTGTGTGTGTCGTGTATGTATGTCCTATCCTGAGTCTTGTTAGTGTTACCTCTGTATGACGCGATTTCGATACGGGCAGCCAATGACCAAGGTGTGGCTTAATAACGTGTAGTTTGTTTTGTGTGTGTGTATCCCACTTGCTCTGCCAGTAGTCCCTGAGCTTTCGTTTGAGAGACGGCTTAAGATCAAGGGCTGGGATTGATATGGATGTAATGGCGGTGCTCTCATGGACGGATGCAGCGAGCTGATCCGCCATCACGTTGCTTTGGATCTCACGGTGCCCTGGCACCCAGCACACTACAACATGTTGTTTGAGTGTGTAGAGTGTGCACAAAACGGAGTAAAGTGAGACAAGGACCGGGTTTTTTTTTTGTTTTATAAGACTGTGCAGAGCCGTTACCACACTGAGGGAGTCTGTATAAATTACTGCTTTTTGTATTTGTAATTGTTTGATGTGTTTAGCTGCCACAAGTATCGCGTAAGCTTCCGCTGTGAAGATACTTGTGCGTGGATGTAGAGGGCCAGCATCCGAAAAGAATGGGCCGACAGCAGCGTAGGACACAGAGGAGTTAGTCTTGGAGGCATCTGTGAAGAACTCTGGACGTGTGTATTTGTGTTGAAGTTCCAAAAAGTATGTTCGGATGTGGGCAAGAGGTGCATGTTTTGTAACTTCTAGGAAAGACACATCGCAGTCTATAGTCTGCCACTGCCACGGTGGCAAGTATGCTACAGGAGCCATTAAACTGTGTTCAAGTGGCACTGCAGTTTCTTCAGCTAGACACTTCAGGCGAACTTAGAAGGGCTGCCTCATCGATGGCCTGTTTTGAAACAGAGTTGAGGTC
Source organism: Rhipicephalus annulatus (assembly GCA_013436015.1). Lineage (NCBI taxonomy): Eukaryota > Metazoa > Arthropoda > Arachnida > Ixodida > Ixodidae > Rhipicephalus > Rhipicephalus annulatus. The sequence continues at coordinate 8,538 of WOVY01006887.1, read as the reverse complement.
GACAAATCATTAATTGTAGAGTATGAGGGATGCTCCTTGTCTGCTTTCACCTTAAGGAAATAAACAAAGGACATGTAAGTTCTTTGCAGATGAAGCGACCACTCATTTGACTCAACGTAAAGGCTTTCTACGGGGCTGGTGCGAAAAGCACCCGTAGAAAGGCGGATGCCCAAATGGTGCACGGGGTCCAGCATCTTCAAGGCACTTTGAGTAGCAGACTGATAGACAACGGACCCATAATCTAAGCGGGTGCGAATGAGGCTTCTATAGAGGTTCATGAGGCATTGCCTATCACTACCCCACGTAGTACGTGACAACACTTTTATAACATTCATGGCTTTTAAACATTTTGTTTTTAAATACTTGATGTACGGCACGAATGTCAACTTGTTGTCCAAGATTAGGCCTAAGAATTTATGCTCGGCTTTGACGGACAGACGTTGCCCGTTCAGTCGAAAGTCAGGTTCCGAGTGCATGCCTCTCTTTCGAGAGAACAAAACACACGTGCTTTTTTGTGGGTTAGGTCGAAATCCGTTTTCATCTGCCCATTTGGAGACCTTATTTAAACCCAGCTGAACCTGCCGCTCACACATTGCCAAGTTGCATGACTTGAAGCCAAGCTGAACGTCGTCGACATATGTACAATAAAACATATTGCGAGGGATGGACAAGTGCAAGGAATTCATTTTGATAATAAAAAGTGTGCAGCTAAGTACACCAACTTGTGGCACGCCTGTTTCCTGGACAAATGTTTGGGAGAGAACACTGCCCATTCGGACACGGAATGTCCGATTGGACAAGTAACTCTCAATTATGGAAAACATTCTACCGCGCACACCCAGGTGAGACAAGTCTCTTAATATGCCAAAACGCCATGTTGTGTCGTAAGCCTTTTCGATATCGAGAAACACAGAAAGAAAGTATTGTTTGTGGACGAAAGCGTCTCGGATCTGTGCCTCGATACGCACCAGATGGTCGGTGGTAGATCTACCCTCTCGAAACCCACATTGGTATTGGTCAAGCAGATTGTGTGTTTTAAGGAAATACAAAAGTCGGCGGTTTATCATTTTTTCAAAAAGTTTACAAAGGCAGCTGGTTAGTGCAATTGGCCTATAACTTGAAACAGAGGAAGGGTCCTTGCCCTGTTTCAAAATAGCGATAACAATGGCTTCTTTCTAGGAAGTAGGTATGGTGCCAGAAAGCCAGATAGCATTGTATAGGAAGAGTAAAGTTTTTCGCGTTTCAAGCGGCAGGTTTTTCAACATTTCATACATGACATGGTCGTGGCCTGGGGCAGAATTACTGCAGGAATTTAGTGATGTTTGTAGCTCAGCTAAGTTGAAAGGTTGGTTGTATGCCTCGTATTTTGTACACTTGTATTCCAGTTTCTGCTTTTCGATTTTTGCTTTGTATCTTAGAAAAGCTTCAGTATAGTGTGACGAGCTCGAGACCTGCTCGAAGTGTGCACCGAGGAAGTTCGCCTGATCTTCCAGGCTGTCACCCTGTGTGCTCACGAGTGGGAGTGAATTCACTTGTCTTCTTCCTACTCTACCAACCATGTTCCAGACTTTAGCTTCTTGGGTATAAGAATTAATCCCCGATAAAAACTTGTGCCAGCTCTCTCTTCTGGCCTGCCGACGCGTTCTCCTGGCCTGAGACTTCATTTTCTTAAAAGTGGCAAGATTTTCGGCTGTTGGTGAGTTCCGAAGCACCCTCCATGCTTTGTTTTGCTGCCTGCGTGCATTTTGGCACTCTGAGTTCCACCATGGCACACGTCGTTTTCGATGATGTCCATTTGTTTGTGGTATGCTTTTTGTTGCTGCATCGATCAAAGATGCTGTGAAGTAGTCGACAGCCGCTTCAATGTCTAAAGTGCATATGTCGCGCCAATTTATATGTGTGATGGTATAAAACTGTCCCCAGTTGGCTTTGCTTAAAAGCCATTTTGGAACCTGGGGCGGGCATTCAGTTGATGTAGGTGTGCTCAAAACTACGGGAAAATGGTCACTTCCGTAGGGATTAGTGATGACTTTCCAATGAAGTAGAGGCACAAGCGATGGAGATACTATGCTCAGGTCTATTGAGGAATAGGTATTGTTAGCGAGGTTATAATAGGTTGGTTCTTTCCGATTCAGGAGACAAGCGCTTGAAGAGAGAAGAAACTGTTCAATCAGTCGACCTCGGGCGTCACAACGAGAATCGCCCCATAGCCTGTTATGTGCATTAAAGTCCCCTAGAACAAGATAGGGTTCGGGAAGTTCATCCATCAAAGACTGGAATTCATGTTTGAGTAGTTGAGTATGTGGAGGTATTTATATAGAGCAAACGGTGACAAGTCTGCCTAGAAGCACCACTCGAACAGCCACTGCCTCAAGAGACGTTTGGAGTTTCAAGTGTTTACATGCTAAACCTTGCTTAACTATAACAGCTACACCTCCAGATGATGCCACGGCATCATCACGGTCCTTTCGGAAAATAATGTAACTGCGTAGAAAGTTGGTGTGTTTAGATTTTAAGTGTGTTTCCTGTACACACAGCACTTTTGGTGAGTAAATGTGTAGAAGTTCTTGGACATCGTCGAGGTTAGTGAGAAGGCCTCTGACATTCCATTGTAGAATCTGTGTTTCCATATTTGATGGAAAGTGGTGCTGTGTGTACGAAAATGAAGTGGCTGTTCAAGTGGGAAGTTGTAACTTAAGTAGCAGGGCCGTTGTCGTGCCCTGTTATTGGTTTCTTGGTTCTTTTAGCGCGCTATATGGAGCCACGCCGCGTTTCCGGTACCTGAGGTACCGTGTTTGTGTCCATTGCCTCACGTGAAGCACTGGACGCCCGCGTACGCGAGCTGCTGCTGCGTATTTGCGACCTCGCCTGGTGAGACGTGGTCGGTCGACCCGACGACCCTGGAGTCACCTGAGTCTCTGGCTTGGTAGGTGGAGCAGGCTTGGCTGCTTCCACCACGGGGGCGGCCACCACACCCGATGGCTCACTTTGCGTGGGCCTAGGTAGTGGCGGAGGGTGATGCGACGCTGCCCCCTGACGCGCCGCATCAGCGTAAGTTGTGCCGTGAAAAGCCGAACACCTTCGGCGTGCTTCCTTGAATGAGATATTTTCGCGAATCTTCAGCGTAATAATGTCTTTTTTTTCTTTTTTCCACTGTGGACAAGAACGTGAATATGATGCGTGGTCTCCGTCACAGTTTACACAATGTAGGGTTTCATTGCAATTGTCAGAGATGTGGCCTTGGGCACCGCATTTGGCACAAGCAGGTCGACCACGACAGCTCTGAGAGCCATGGCCGAACCTTCGACACTGGTAACATCGGCGGGGGTTTGGTATGTAGGGTCTGATTGGTGTCTTTGTATAGCCAGTTTCTATTGTTTGTGGTAGTTCACTGGTGGCAAAGGTCAGTACCAAGTGTTTCGTGGGGGTTTCCTGATTGTTCCTTCGGATAGTGATTCGCTTCACGTTGGTCAAATTCTGTTCTTTCCAGCCTTCGAGGAGTTCAGCCTTCGTCAGGTCAAGGAGGTCTGTGTCAGAAACAACTCCACGTGCAGAGTTCATGGATCGATGAGGTGTTACGCTGATGGGGATGTCGCCGAATGTTGCAAGGTTCTTTAGTTTGTCAAATTGTGTTTTGTCACGGAGTTCTAAAAGAAGGTCACCACTAGCCGTTTTTGTAACTTTGTAGCCATCACCTAATGTGGCTGTCAGGGACCACGATACTATGAATGGGGACACTGTTCTGGCTGTTTTGTTGGGCTTCTCACTGTGTACAACATGATAGCGAGGGAATACTTCTTTGGGTCGGCTGAAAAAGGAAAATTCTTCGGTGCGTACGCGCTTTGAAGCGGCACGATCATTGAGGAGTGGAAAACTTAATTCTCTGCATGATAGAGGAATGTAATTCAGTAACGATGGCGGCCACCCACCACGGAGCCCAACAAGGGGACGCTACAAGGTTCATGAAACGAGAAACATGCAGACGCCAGCCGTACACCGCTACGATAACCTAATGCGCGTAGGCCAAGGTTGGCTAGTTGCACAAGGTTAACCCAAGCCGCCCATGAAAATGGGGAAGTAACAGAAGAAATTAGAGGACAGGATAGATTTAAAGAGGTGAAAAGACGAAGATGTAGGGAGAGAGAGATAGGAAAAGGCGACTGCCGATTTCCCCTGGGTGGGTCAGCCCAGGGGTGCCGTCTACGTGAAGCCGGGGCCAAAGGGGTGTGTTGCTTCTGCCGGGGGGCCTTAAAGATCCAATCACCCAGTGTCAGCTCAACCCCCAGGATCCCCTTTTCCCCGGACACGGCAAAGCCACGCACGGCTAGGCGTGGGAGGGAGCCGAAACTCCCCCGTTAGCTCGGGTCCGTGGTGTCGCTACACACCAAACGCCTACTCGCGCAGGCGCCCCTGCGGGGTTTGTTAAGTAGAGACTCATTTAAGAGCCACTGACGAATTTCAATGGTTAACACTCGTTTTCGGTAGCAATGTTCTTCCGAACGCCTTTCCAGCGTCTGGAGAAACAACGGGGAACGCGGGTGCGCATTGCGTTCGCATTTCATTCCTGAACGGAGCTCGGCCAAATTGCGTAAACGTACGTAGCTTTGTAAATCTTCTAGGTTCGCACGAACCTGGCAGCAGGTGCCAGCTGCGCGTAAGACGAGGTTGGGAGAGGAGGCAGCTGTCGGTATCAATAGGTACACATGAAATGCCCTTACGGACTCTATAGACACTTCAACGGTTGTTGGGGTTTTATACGTTTCAAAACCACAGTAAGATTCAAAAGAACGATGAGATAATGAAGAGCGCCGTAAGTCTAGGGCTACGAAAAGTTGATCATCTGGTGTTCTTTAACGTGTAGCTATATATATGAACAGGCACACGTGCTTCACGGCGTTATCACCTCCATGGAAATCAAGCCACCCTGACAGGGATTCGTTCCCGCGACACTAGGGTTAGCGGTTCGGCAGCATAACCAGTAGTGTCGGGCAGTATATAGGTATTAACTAGCGAGACCACGTGTGTCACCATCATCATCATTTTCATCTTTTTTGTTCACTCTCCCATCTGGTAAGGTGACCTGCCTTCACGTCGGCTCCTCCTCCTACTCCTCCTCCTCCTCCTACCACTACTAATATTTCAAGTGCAATTACAACTGCTATGGGTGCTACTACTATTACTACCCCGACAACGACGGCAGAGAATAGAGTGAGACAGCCTCGGTGTAAAAGCCCGCGTTGCGCTTTCCACGTCATGTGGAAACAGTGTATGGCTGGTCACATTTTGTGCCACGTTGCCAGCAATATTGCTCGCTCCTTGGTGTTTTTTGTACCTCGAGCTTATTGTGCTGCTCTCGCAATGATGACTTGCAGGACAGCGAGTCGGTGATCGACATGCAGGCCAAGCAGTACATCTCGGCCATCCTGCCCGACCCGTCGACGATTGTCTACCCCACGGGCCAGACCTCCGGGCACTCGGCAAACGCTCCGTGCAGCAGCTACTCGGCGGGCGACAGCTGCGAGGAAGAGCCGCCCGTCATGTCGTCGCCGAGACGCCCCCGTGAGTCGGTCATTAACTCTTATTAACGCGATAGCGTTAACGAGCTCGTTTTGCGGAATATCAGCGTTGTTATTGGGCTAAATTCCACGATGTAGTCAACTAACTTAAAATAAAAAAAAGCTTACACACATGTGGGAATCAAACCCAGACCACCAGCGTGACAAGTAGGTGATCTACCACAGGACTGCGCGATTGCTTGTAGCTGCTCCTCCCCCCAACAAAAGGAAAGAAGTATTAAATTGGCCGCGTATCTTCGTGATCGACTGCAAATGCTGTCGAAAGGCGAAAGAGATAGAGAGATGAAAAAATTAGGAAGAGATAAAAAGGACGCTATTTTCTGCCTGCCGTTGCGGGAGCATCGCTTATTGCCTTGAAGGAGGGGGAGGGGGACGTAAAGTTAATATAAATAAGAGAGGAGAAAAAGAAACTTGAAAGGCATGACAAGAGAGAGTCTTGTCAGCGAACTAAGCGAAAACATTCGGATATAAGGCGGCCAGGTCCGCAGAAGCGCAGAACTCGCGTAAAGCTCTAAGAGCTGGAGGTTTGAACACGCGGGACATGGAACGTCCTCCACTGTTGCCGCAGGCAGACCGAGAAGGCGATGACGGCTCACCATCGCGCGACGGTCTGCGGCCAGGGTAGGGCAGGAGGTAATACGCTGCAGCGCTGCGTCGTCGCGGAACCTTCGGCACGCAGGCGGTGAGCAGTGCTACCGGAAGCCAGGCGCTGCTGGCGAACCAGCAACCACCGCTCATATCTGTTCAGGCCGGTCTCGTTAAGCACATGCTTGCCACTTATCACCAGCGTGTCAGGGTGCACCTTTGTACTTGTGAACCGCGACATCGTCAAAACAGGGAAGAAAAATAAAAGATTTGCTTTGTCCCCTGAGAAGCTTGGCTTCTCTTTCAACACATGTGCTATAGGAGACGTCCACTCTGATCGCCCTTACAGTCATGACAGAATGTTTCGAGAGCAGGTCGCTCAAACTACCGTTCCGACAGGCGGACATGTCATGCTGTGACTGCCCACCTGAGCACGTGCACGCACACTTCCTCGACTTTCTCGGTGATGGGGCTCCATTCAGTGATAGATTTAGAACGACGCGAAGACCTACACAAGAACTGTACGTTCCCGCTGTGTCAACCGTGGGATGAGCGCCGGATCAGAGCAGCGTTGGATCGCATCCTGTTCTTTGACGCAGGTGGCAGAAGCAAGTCGACAGCCTCCAGTAGGAGAGCCGGTGGCAGCACGCGGGGTCGCTTCGAGACCTCCGCCACGCCCTTGATTGTCGACGCCTCGCCCAGGGGGGGCCACAGCGTCCCCGCCTAGCCCAAAACGGCCGGAGTGATGGGGCTCGACGCGATCACTACGGTGAGAATCGGCGTGACGCCATTGTCGCTCGCCTCTTCAGTCGCAATGCTTCGCCATACGACCGCAACGTGCATTTGTGCATTCCCACCAGCGACCAATGTGGAAGCAGGCTGTGTGAATACGAAAGACTGACAGCGTCTCTGATGCATTCGCCTAAATCTACTGGAAAGACGAAATCACTGTTTTTCAGCAGAGCTCTATTTCTACCCTTTTAATGTGAACACAGCCCTTTGATGACATTCCGTTTTGTCCACCGATGTGCCTTTATAGCATCGGTGGACAAAACAACAAAAGCAACAGAACAATAACAACAAAAGCAACAAAAGCTTCAGAAAATAGCCCGCCGATTTTCGAGTGTCTTTCCCTTCTTTGCCAAAATATATGCAAGTAAATGTTCTTTTGAGCTACACAAAAATGATGAAACATTCCCTTGTAATTTACGCACGTTACTTTGATATGAAAAACGAAAAATAGACTTTCCTTACCATAGAACAGAACTTGAAAACGTGCTTTCAGTTCGGACGTTAGAAGGTTGTAAATTAGGTGACCGGAAGTTTTTTTCGCGGTACAACGCTTGCAATGTTGAAACCGTCTATACTGTTTCGCGTAGAAAGATGAGTATCATTATCACGAATGGCTCCCAGCTTTCTAGCGCGCGTGCCTTCTTTCATCGACCTTTTCTTGGTCTTCTGCTTCCCCCTCCAAACGTGTGCACCCGGTTTGTGCTAGTTCGTGCTAGAGTTACTGTATATGCTACCTAAAGGAAGCATATGCGGTAACTATAGTTCATGTTCTCCAGCAGCGCCCTCCAGCGTGATAGCAGTAAGCCGGAACGTGCAGAAAAAGAAAGAACGAGGCGGGATTTGAACCAGCGTCGACGATCTGAATGCGAACCTCGTAATCCCTCTAGCGCGCCAGCACAGCAAAACATAACCTCGTGTAGTATGGCATCAATTAAGCGTAAATCAAGTGATGTGGTTGACTTGTATTTAACGAAAGCCGCAACTACTGAAATGTGCAGAAAATGTGTTAAGTGACGCGGGCGTGGCGCGGCGATGGAAAATTTCTCACTTCACCTTTATGCCATGTACCCTGAACGTGCGGACGGCCATGCCAGTGTGACTATTAGCAACATTCAACCATGTGTTGTGGGAATGTCAAGCCATCGGCTCCGCTTTCAGCGAGGACAGGTGGGCAGCGCTCTTACGCAGCCACTAACTTAAATATCATACCCTGGCCATCCAGAGTGACTGTGAACAGGCCGCCAAGCTCGGCTTCACGGCCCCTACATGGGATTAGCCGGGTGGCGTGGGGCCTCCCTGCGTCTTCTCGGGACCAAAATAAAGTTTTACTCATCATCGTCACTGGAAGAAAACCCATGCCTTATTTACATATATCATTCCTAGCAATTGAATTTTACGTCACGGATATTTTTCCGCAGCAATACTTTTTTGTCTTTTTTGTTAAGTAGAGACTCATTTAAGAGCCACTGACGAATCTCATTGGTTAACACTCGTTTTCGATAGCAATGTTCTTCCGAACGCCTGAAACAACGGGGGACGCGGGTGCGCATTGCGTTCGCATGTCATCCCCTGAATGGAGCTCGGC
>WOVY01006886.1:0-57368 GCA_013436015.1 Rhipicephalus annulatus | reverse complement strand
AAAGAAACAAAAGATGTTCATATCTCCGGCGAAAACGGGAAGAAAACGAGAACAAAATTAAATGAACATCATAGAAACTGTCTACGAAAAATAATTTAGGAGTAAAAACCGTTGTTATGAACATCAGTGAAACAAGTGAAAGTTTGCGAATAAGCGAACAGGAATATGCGTGCCTTGAAAGAACTGAGACACGTGTATTACAATAAGTACATAATATTGTCACGTGGTCGTGACGTGGTCGAAGACAGGAGACTTCGTGTTGGGATTTAACTGTTTATTTGGGCGAACCTGTGCCCGGTAAACGGAAAGGCCATTTACAGCAGCACTCTCGCACAGATAGCAGTCTCGCACTGATACAAAGAGAAGTTTATGAACTTCAAACTCAAAAAAATATTTTTACATCATTTTATACATACAGTGCTCGTATAGACACTCCTCTTGGGCACTATGGGGCTGATACAAAGAGAAGTTTATTAACGTCAAACTGAGAAAAAAAACTCTTTACGTCTTTTTATACATACAGTGCTCGTTTGGACACGCCTCTTATGCACTATGGGGCATACAAACTCCATTATCCATAGAGGAAACTAGCGGCACATACACAGATCTATATATACAACTTTGTGCTAAACTACGCATACATTCGTAAAAAAACCACAAATATATATTTACAATCACATATACATATATTTACAACAGATCGTGAATATGGGTAGGCATATTTACAATACTTCGACTGGCGCTATACATACACTTGTAACACAATGTTTTGGAGAGAAGGGGTTAGTAGGGGATTACGGGGGTACGGAGTTTCGCCCCTCTGACAAAAAAAAAAACTTTGTGTGCCAGCGGCGAAGGAACTGGTCCTCCCCACCAGCTTCCAGATGCTTGGCCAAGTACTGCACTATTTTCTACCTGATCATGGCTAGTGCTGGGTAGGCCGCTCTCACTGGGGTGTTCTTTACGTCAGCAAGGCTCCAGCGTTTCCAAATCACAAAGAGTGTGATGGCAATCACCAGCCTTGCGAAGCAGCCCCTGTTCTTTTCGAGGGCCGGGGGAGGGCGGATGCTGAAGCACCTCGCAACAAGGCGCCATACCGACTTGGCCGCCCCGCATTCTAACAACGCGTGGGAGATCGTTTCTTCAGCGCGGCAATTAGGACACTGGCTACTCGGCGTGATGCCGAAACGGTGCAGGCGACGTCTCGTGGGCCTACGTCTCGTAGGCTGCAGTTAGGCCATCAGCGCCTGGGGCAGAATTAGGGGTCATGCTTCTTATGGCTTCGCGAAGCTCTGCAGGGGAGACTTCAGCGCTAAGGGTTGCTGGCTCCTCCTCCTCCTTAATTCGCTGCAGATGTTTGCAAAGTTCTTTGACTTGGTCGGGTGCCCGATTGGTGTCTATTGGTTCGGTGTCTTGAAACTGTATGCTGAAGTACTTTCTGAAGATGTTCTCGATTTCTGCTGGGTCGTCGGTTACAAAACCATCTAAGCGCTTTGCCTCTGTAATTCGCAAACAGCCATTCCCACGTACTTCCCTCACGTCAACTCCGGTCGCCGTGCCCAACAGTCCATGCTCACTTCTAGGTCGCCTCATGGTATTTCTGAGGAGTTGGTTGTATTGCTCCTCGAGCGAGTTCAGGTACTTTGTTGTACATGAGGTCAACGTGTCGGCTGCCTTGATGATCTGCATTCGGCGAAGAAGTTCTTTCATGTTTTGTGTATGACGTCTTCTTCTGGCTTTGCCTTCTTTTTGTAACAGGGCCTTCCATTCTTCCTTAAGTTTATCCCACAGAGGGGGGGGTAATATGTCCGGCATTTTCTACTGATGCGCTGATGGCAGCGTTCAAGTTTTCTACGCAAGTCTCATCTCTCAGCAGCTCAGCGTCGATACTCCAGCTATTGTTATCAGAGTGTGGGCCGGGGGATCCCTTTACCATCGTGACAAGCGGGGCTTGATCTGTCTTCTCTTTCAGGTTGGCCGGTAGCGCGAGTACTTTGCATCCTTCAACCGAAGGGAGTAGGAGGTCCGGAAAGTACATCCGGTCTATTCTACTTCCTGCTGATCTAGAGGTACGGGTTGCTCCGAAGCGGTCTTTATAGAGGTGTACCCATATGTCCGAGAGGTGTAGGTGCCCAAGGGTTTTCACCAACTTTTTTGCATTGTAGGTTGATCTTCCTTGGCTTGGCACCCTCACGTCCCGGTTAGAATCTACCACGCAATTAAAATCACCGACCAGTACGTGGGGAATGTGGCTCTAGGAGGAGTTCGTGTATCTCTTGAAAGAAATTCGTATGTTTTCTTGTCACGGGGGCATAGACGTTCACATTGCGTATCTTTTTGCCATCGATGAAAATGTCAATCATTATGTACCAACCATTCGCCCCGAAAATACTATGGGATTTTGATCGAAATCTGCCTGATACGAATATTACTCCGACCCCGCATGCTTCGTGGTCGCCATAGAGAAAAGGCGTCGGTCTGATGGTCCCGGCGGAAATTAACCACATCCAGCGGCGTTCGGAAATTTGCCTCTTGAATAAAGAGGAGGTCTTTTTTCTGGTTCCTAGCAAAACCTTGGATGGCTGCTTGTTTCGCCCTATCTCTAAACCCTCGGATATTCCACGTAGCCAATTTCAAAAAGGCCATCAAAAACCCGAAAAAGGAGAAAACAAAATGCGGGAAGTATTGAGGCTAGCAAGCAGTGTGGCCGTCATCCGCCGATTGGGCACGGTGCCAAGCGCTGGAGGGGAGATGTAAAGAGGGGTGAGTGAATGCACCGAGCAAGATAAGCGACAGCCGCGTGGCGACAGAAAGGGGCGAGGAGGGTGCTGCACCAGAAGGAGAAGGAAAGGCAAGTGGGACATAGTGCGGCCAGAGCGAACGAGAGCAAGAGAAAAGGGCCATGAAGCCGACAGGGCAGGCGCACCGCTTCAGTGACGTGCGTCTCGGGGCTTCAGGGGTGGTTCCCCTTTGCCTACACCGTCTTCCTCGAGCTTCTGTGCCTTCGCGTGTGGTGGAGCGTCGCTATCACTGCTTTGGCCTTCTGGCCCGGGTCTACGCTGCCGGGCCTCCTTTCTGGCTGCCCCCTCACCCAGATACCGCTTATCCTCATCAGGGCGTCTTCTTGAGCACGAGCGAGCTCTCTGCTCTAGCCCAGTGGGCATCTGTCCAGTTTTCGCGTCCGATTTCCGACTTGGGCGTGCCGAATGGGAGGCGGGGGAGGAAGTCGGTGCAGCATGGTGGCATTCGCTGTCGCCGGGTAGAAAGCAATACCCTTTACTTTTTATGGGGGCGTCGTCGCCGGCTGGGTCTTATGGGGGCGTCGTCGCCGGCTTGGGTGCCGGCCTCCAAGACCAGGCTGGTCGCTGGGGCCCGGACGTTGACGGGTGTGTTGGATAAAGCGAGGAGAGCCTCTCCCTGCTCGTTGGACTCGGGGGTTGCTTCAGCCGCTGTCAGCGAATTCCCGCAGTCATCCCAGCTCGCCGAGGGTGGAGGCGGCTTAGGAGGGGACGATTGCGCCGAACCCGTCTCGATATCGCTAGACTGTTTCGGTTGACCTGGTGGTAGTCTCGTCAAAACTCCCGGGCTTCTCCCCCTAAGTGGCGGACGGATCAACCATGCCACTGCCTGAAGTCAGATCGAAGTCTAAGTCGCGGTCCCCGGAAGGGGATCCCCTCTCAGTTGTGCGGGATGCGGACCTGGACGTCAGAACCTGCATACGCGGCGAGTTAGTTGCTCGGGCAGAGGCGGGGTCGCTTGACTGAGAGTGCGACGAAGCGGATTCAGATAGCGAGGGGAAGCCGCGGGCGGCCGAAGCGTATGAACGCTTACCAAAGCACTCCCGTGTTCCGTGGTGACCGCCGCAACGTTTACAGTCTGCCGAGCAGCCCTCAGTATCGTGGCCGAAGGTGCCGCACCGCTTACAGTACGCCGTGGTGCACGCAGTCGCCATATGCCCGACTTCACCACAACGCGCGCACATCCAGCGCATGCCTCTGTACTCGCACATGACTTTGTGCCCCGCAATAGTGATGAAGTTGGGGACTGGGCGGTACATCTCAATTTTAACCACACGTACCCCGTTTAACTTGGTCTGGCGAGTGGCTAGGGTGGCGAACGTAATGCCCTTCACATTACCAAACTGGGCTAAGGCGTTGCTAAGGGCCTCGTCTGATAGAAAAGCGGGGTAACGGTAAACGTTCATATATGTAACCGGCGGCCCGACTGCCTCTACTGGCACCCTCGCCCCGTTCACTCCAAATCCTTCCGCCACCATTAGCCTCGTCGCCTGGCCAGCATTGCGGGTGCATACAAGAAATTTTGCGCCCCCATAGGTTGTAGTACTAATACGCTGTCGTCACCAGCTGTCTCTTCAATTGCGTCAATTAACTCATCAACAGAGATATCGCCCTCGGGCGCAGAAAACATGAAACAATTCTCCCTCCCCGGGAGTTCAAATGGCGTGGCCGTTCTGGTGGGCGGACCCCGCAAGCCGCTGGTTGGGCGTGGCTCGTGGGTGACTTGTAACGTGCAGTCGAGCTGCAATCTGGTAGGAAGCGGCTCAGCCGAAGCGGGCGCCGCGCCGGTCTTGGTGGTACCAGGTGCACCGCAGGGAGACTCCGGGACAGCGGGCGTGAACCAGGGACCTTGGACCTCCTCTTGGCATGGGGTAGGCGGGCTCCAGGCGGCAAGGCCGGAGACCCACGGGCGGCGGTCGCGGGTACAAGACGCCGGTGTCGCGTAGATTTTTTTTGTCGACTTGAACCCCTGGGGTCGACGTCCGCGTGACGTGACCCCGGGTCTCGCGCGAGAACTCGAGAAGAGCCAGCTAGATCGGTGAACGGAGCGTCAGCCGTCGATCAAGAACTGACAAGCGGTGAAGCGCGTCGGCATTTATTTTCTTGCCGTCGAATGCTCTAGCGTTATCGCTGGTGGTGGCGTGTAGGTTCCAGAACAATCTGTACAGTTTGCACAGTGGGCGTGATCTTATCGAAATGATCTACTACAGTCCGGAACCTTCTCGAAAACTGCAGGCGCCGTTTGCGCTGAGAATTGTGGGGTGTGTTGGGACGATAACAAAAACTTGGGAAATGGAACGTGGCATCGCCCCCCTCTGTAAAAAGGCATCGTCCCGATGCTTTCACTGAAAATGCAAGAAAGTACAATGAATAAATTACGATACAACATTAATACAAAAAACCACTGTTTCAGTTTTTTAACGCTCATGAAACGGCTTGAGGCACGTGAAATGGACGACTTCAGGTCGCGATCGGAGTCGTTGAGAGTTCGTGATGCCGTCGGTGACAACCTGGTAATCAAGTGGGCCGAGACGTCGAACCACCCTGTACGGTCCGAAGTACCGTCGCAGAAGCTTTTCACTTAGTCCACGTCGGCGTATCGGCGTCCACACCCAAACACGTTCACCGGGCTGGTATTCCACGAAGCGTCGTCGAAGATTGCAACGCTGGCTGTCGGTCTTCTGTTGATTCTTGATACGGAGACGCGCCAGTTGTCGGGCTTCTTCTGCGCGTTGAAGGTACTCGCTCACATCGAGGTTTTCTTCGCGGTCACGTTGGGTAACATGGCATCGAGCGTCATTGCCAGGCTTCTTCCGTAGACCAATTTTTATGGAGATATCTGCGTCGTCTCCTGCACCGGCGTGTTGTATGCGAAGTTCACATACGGAAGATTGGCGTCCCACGTCTTGTGTTCGACAGTGACGTACATTGACAGCATGTCAGCGATCGTCTTGTTAAGCCGCTCGGTGAGGCCGTTGGTCTGTGGGTGGTACGCTGTCGTCCGGCGGTTGTTCATTTGGCTGTTTGCCAAGCTCGCTTGAGCTAAGTCGGCAGCGAATGCCGTTTCTCTGTCGGCGATAAGGACCTCCGGGGTGCCGTGACGTAGGACGATATTTTCGACGAAAAACTTAGCTACCTTGGATGCAATGCCTTTTGGCAGGGCTTTTGTCTCAGCGTAGCGGGTGAAGTAGTCGGTAGCTACCACGATCCACTTGTTTCCGAAAGCCGACGTCGGGAACGGCCCCAGTGTGTTCATACCAATCTGCTGGAAAGGTCAGCAAAGTGGATCAATTGGCTGCAGAAGCCCCGCTGGCCTTGTCGGCGGTGTCTTGCGTCACTGACAGTCCCGGCATGTCCTCACATAACGAGTGACGTCGGTGGTAAGACGTGGCCAGTAGTACCTTTCTTGTATCCTCGTGAGCGTGCGAGAAACACCGAGGTGCCCTGCCGTCGGATCGTCGTGCAGAGCCTGCAGGAGTTCTGGTCACAGAGCTGAAGGCACCACAAGGAGGTACTTAGCTCTAAGCGGTGAAAAGTTTTTCTTTTGTAGAAGACCGTTTCGTAGAAAGAACGACGCAATTTCGCGCTTGAATACCTTCGGGACTTCGGTGGTCCTGCCTTCGAGGTATTCTATTAGGGCCTTAAGTTCCGGGTCGGCCCCCTGTCGTTCAGCGAAGTCGTCGGTAGTTATCGTTCTCAAGAAGTAGTCGTCATCCGGGTCGTCGGGTAACGGTTGGTCGACAGGTGCACGAGAGAGACAGTCGGCGTCGGAGTCTTTTTGCCGGACATGTAAATGACAGTAATGTCATATTATTGAAGTCTCAGGCTCCATCGTGCGAGGCGACCTGAAGAGTCCTTCAAGGTGGCTAGCCAACACAAGGCGTGGTGGTCGCTCACAACTTTGAAGGGCCTGCCGCAGAGGTAGGGGCGAAATTTCGGCGTAGCCCAGATGATGGCGAGGCACTCTTTTTCTGTTGTGGAATAATTTGCTTCTGCTTTGGATACCAATCGGCTGGCGTAACTAATAACCCTTTCAAGTCCGTCAGCCCTCCGCACAAGAACGGCGCGAAGACCTACGCTGCTTGCGTCAGTATGTGTTTCTGTCTCGGCGAATTCGTCAAAATAGGCAAGCAACGGAGGCGTCTGGCGGCGATGTTTAAGCTCCTGGAAAGCGTGTTCCTGTGGCGGTTCCCACATGAACTCCACGTCGGCCTTGGTAAGGTTAGTGAGAGGATCGGCGATGCGGGCGAAGTTTTTCACAAACCGTCAATGATAGGCCCACAGGCCCAGAAATCGGCGTACGACTTTTTTGTCAGTGAGCGGCGAGAAGTCAGCGATGGCGGCTGTTTTCCGTGGATCGGGACAAACTCCAGACTTGCTGATAACATGCAACAGAAACAAGAGCTCCTCATACGCAAATCTGCACTTTTCTGGCTTCAGTGTGAGTCCGGTAGTCTTGATGGCTTGAAGTACAGCTTCAAGGCGCCGAAGATGCTCGTTGAAACTCGAGGAAAACATGACGACGTCGTCCAAGTACACAAGGCAAGTCTGCTACTTCAATCCTGCCAGTACTGTATCCATGATGCGTTGAAAAGTTGCAGGCGCTGAGCAAATGCCGAAGAGCAGCACCTTAAACTCGAAGAGGCCATCCGGCGTTTTAAACGCCATCTTCTCTCGGTCTCTTTCGTCGACTTGGATTTGCCGATAGCCAGTCTTAAGGTCCATTGACGAAAAGTACTTGGCGTTATGAAGCCGATCAAGTGCGTCGTCTATTCGTGGAAGAGGATACACGTTCTTTCTTGTGATTTTGTTCAGGCGGCGATATTCGACGCTGAAACGTAGGGTCCCATCCTTTTTCTTCACTAACACCACGCGGGATGCCCATGGACTCTTGAACGGCTGGATAATGTCATCCCGCAGCATTTCATCAACTTGTCTCTTCATGGCCTCACATTCTCGCGTCGAAAACCTGTACGGACTCTGACGGAGTGGTCTGCATTTTCTTCGGTTATGATGCGATGTTTCGTGATTGGGGTTTGCCGAATTTTCGATGACAACGAAAAGCAATCTTCGTATTGCAGGAGCAGAGCCTTGAGCTGTTCTTGCTTATCTTTCGGAGGTCTGGGATTGACGTCGAAAGCTATGGGGGGGGCTTGGTTTCTCCGAGCACGTTCCGCAGAATCGGCGAGGGCGAAAGCACTAGTGGCTTCGACAATTTCTTCGATGTATGCGAGCGTTGTTCCTTTGTTCGCTTGTTTGTACTCATTGCTGAAATTCGTGAGCATAACCAATGCTTTGCTTCCCCGCAGCTCTGTAATTCCTCTTGCGACGCAAATATATCGGGTGACCAACAGGTGATGACTGCCTTCAACTACTCCTTCCAAGTCAGGTTATTTAGGAGCGCCGACTGAAATAA
This sequence comes from Rhipicephalus annulatus, assembly GCA_013436015.1. Taxonomy (NCBI): domain Eukaryota; kingdom Metazoa; phylum Arthropoda; class Arachnida; order Ixodida; family Ixodidae; genus Rhipicephalus; species Rhipicephalus annulatus. Next base: position 49,154 of record WOVY01006886.1, on the reverse strand, counting down.
TGACGCTTTAGCGAGGCTGAATGGTGACTTGTTCTTCCAGCACAATCAAGGCAAGGTGTCCGGACGGCGTGCGCGGTGGTAGTGCTTCTTCTGTGGATAACGTTATCGACTTTGTGTTTAGATTGATGACAGCACCATGAAGGCATAAGAAGTCCATGCCAAGGATGACATCTCTCGAGCAACGCTGTAGGACTACGAAGTCTGTAGGATAAATACGGCCGTTAATGGGGACTCTCGCTGTGCGCATTCCTGCAGGCGTTACGAGATGACCTCCGGCTGTGCGGATTTCAGGGCCTTTCCAAGCTGTCCTAACTTTCTTTAACTTCGCGGCGAACGATCCACTGATGACAGAATAGCCGGCTCCAATATCGACGAGAGCGGTCACACTGTGGCCGTCGATAAGAACGGCGAGTTCGCTAGTTCGCCGTCTCGCATTACAGTTAGGGCGTGGCGTCGGGTCACGGCTGCGTCGGCTTGTTCCGTTGATTCCATTTTGCGTCGTCAGACCACCTTCGGTAAGTGAGCCTTTGCCGTCAGGGCTTTGCCTGGTTGGCGTTGTGTTCGGAAAGCTCCGTCGCGGCGTCTTCGTCGTCGGAGGATCTTCGGTAGTTCGTCACACAGCAACCGCACCTCCTCCGGTTGCTGCCCTTAGTTTCCCGGATATGGGCTAGGAGACAGGCCCCGCGTTGGGCCAGAGTACTGCCGGTGGTGCGGTTGTGCGACGGCGAACGCGAAGGGCTTCGTGGTGCCCACCGAGTTCCTGTCAGGTAGTCAGCGATGTCACGTGGTTGTTCTCCTGGCTGTGGACGCGGTGCATCGACGGCAAGGCCACGCCGTCCCATTTGTCGGTACTGGCAACGGCGGTATGAGTGTCCGGCTTCTCCGCAGAGGTAGCAGGGCAGGCGATGGTCAGGGGTGCGCCAGAGGTCAGTCTTCCTCGGTGCACTGCGCTTGGCCGTTGGCGAACGGTATGACGTCGGTAGGGGTGGTGGCGGTGGTGGCGTCTGTCGACGGAAGTGCGATGAGACGGCGTTTTGGCGTGGACGGGGAGGAGCGTTCTGGCGCAGTACAGTGGCGTAGCTCTTAGCTTCCGGCTCTTGGCAGCGGTGCGTGGGGAATTTGAAGCGATTGCCGAACTTCTTGCACAATTTCGGCGATTGAATTCATTTCAGGCTGCGCCGAAGGCAACAGCTTGCGCAGCTCTTCCCGCACGATCGCTCGAATCGTTTCACGCAGGTCTCCGGAGTTACTGGCTTGAGCAGCAGCGCAGTCTGCAGTCTGGTGACGATTATACTGTCTGGTGCACATTTCCAGGGTTTTTTCGATAGTGGTCGCTTAGGCTACAAATTCTTTGGCGGTTTTCGGTGGGTTTTTCTTCAGTCCCGCGAAGAGCTCCTGTATGACTCCTCGCATGAGGAAACGAACTTTTTACTCCTCAGGCATGTCTGGGTCAGCGTGATGGAATAGTCGGGTCGGTCATTTCTTCTGTGAAAATGGCGACATTTTGATTTGGTAGCTGAACCCGGGTCTCTAATAAAGCAGCGGCCCTCTCTTTGCAAGCGATGCTCAAGAAAGTTTGCAGGAATGCGCCAAAAAAAAACATCCCACGTTCGGAGCGTGGACTCTCGATTTTCAATCCAGATCCTTGCGGTGTCGTCCAAATAGATGAACACACGACGCAGCTTTTCGTCATGGTCCCAGTGGTTGATGGCGGCCACATGGTCGTATGTTTCTAGCCAGGACTCCGGGTTTTCGAAAGATGACCCATGGAAAATAGGTGGTTCCCTGGGTTGATGCATGACCATCGTGGTCTGGAACGCTGCGTTTGTCATTGTCGCTGCAGTCGCGGTCATGGCCATGGTCTTCCGCGCCTTGTCTTGTAGAAGCCCGTACTCCGGTGGTAGCCCCTGCTGTCTGCGGCTTGTCACTGCTCGTGTTTGGCGTCGGTGTCTTCTCCGTGACGTGGGCTGCGTTCACAGCTTGACGGGGGCGTCCAGTACATGAACGAAGCAGCCCCTCCACCAGATGTCACGAGGTCGTGACGTGGCTGAAGACAGGAGACTTCGCGTTGGGATTTAACTGTTTATTTGGGCGAACCTGTGCCGGTAAACGGAAAGGCCAATTAGAGCAGCAGTCTCGCACAGATAGCAGTCTCAGACTGATAGCGGCGAACGGAGCGTCGGCCTTCGATCAACAACTGACAAGCGGCGAAGCGCCTCGGCAATTATACTCTTGCCGTCGAATGTTCTAGCGTTATCGCTGGCGGTGGCTTAGGTTTCAGAACAATCTGTACCGTTCGCACAAGGTGCGTGAGCTTATATAAATGATCTGCAACAGGCCGAAACCTTCTAGAAAACTGCAGGCGCTGAGAATTGCGTGGTGTTTTGGGACGTTAACAAAAACTTGGGAAATGAAACGTGGCAATATGAGCAGATTGATACAAAATTACAAAAAAATGACGTCCCATGCTTCAAGCGTCAGTAAATAATCATGTATATTTATTTTGAAAATTGCTACTGATCGACTTTCAATCAAATGCTAATGGTCATGCGGTTTGAATTTAGGAACAAAGGAATAAAGTGTGCTGCTTTTATTCTTTATCGTTGTCTCGAACCCTCTCACTGTAATAGATGGTTTTCCTAAAACTGTAAGTTTCTTGGTTGCTTAGGTAAGCATGGGTAAATATATTGACGTTCGAGGTCATTTGATCATAAATGACTGTCACCCGCTTCTTATGAAAAATATTTTGAAAAAATTGGCAGGTCCCGCGTACAGTGGGACTCGATGATATGCGAAGCACGAATGAGGAAGGTTGATATGCCACTTGATATCAGCAAAATGTTACGAGGTGGAGGTAAATGATGCCGTACATAACTCACAGTGTCGTTATAGTCATGTTTGGATGTGTCGTTTACCTTCGTCATCTATTCACCTCACGCGATACCAAATTTAGTAAATGTTGCAGCTAGCGAAACGGCTGCTAGGACGCCTTGAGCATGGTTTGTGATTATGTTCTTACGTGAAACGCGTGTCAGGATTATGAACTTTGCACCAGTCGTCTATTTTCGTCATCCATTCACGTCACGTAACACCCGATTCGGTATATGTGAAGTTAACAAAACGTGCTCGAGTCGCATCATGAAAGGGCCCAATATACGCCAAGGTAGCGTTGACGCACGCACACGCTGGGCACAGCGACTCTACATTAGAAAAACGCGAGAAATCTATAGTCTGACGCCAAGTTGCGACCGGCGCGACTAGCGTCCGTCGGCGTGGCCCGACGACAACCGGTGCGCAATGCTGACATGCTGCATTTCACGCTGATGCGTTACCCAGACTACACTACGTCTCACTGTTTTCGTTACGGAGGGACACCTAACGCTCTGAAACGTGCATGTGTCAAAGCAACGCAGCGCGGCGCGCACCGGTTGAGTATACGGGCAAGACCGGCGCCTGGCTTGGCAAAGCTGGCGTGGACGCGTCGAAGTGAACGCCGACAAGCACGCACACCGCTTCACGTCGAAATGATTTCGCGCCTTGACTGTGGTATAAGTCATGTTCTCGCATGACATGCATCTCATGATTCTCATCTTTCGCAACAGTCAAATACCTTCGTCATCCATTGACGTCACCTAATACAAAATTTGGCAATATATGAAGCTAGCAAAAAGGCCGCAATTGCATCATGAGTTTGGCGTGCAGTCATTTTGTTACATCTCACGCATCTTATGAGTATCATGTCTGGATGTGTAATTACCTATGTCGTCCATTCGCGTTGCGTAATACCGAGTTTGGTGCATCTGAAGCTAGTAAAATGACCACCAGTGCGTCAAGAGCGTGGTATGTAGTAATGGTGTTACTTGACATGCATCTCGTGATTATCATGTTTGCACCAGTCACATACCTTCGTCACCCATTCACGTACCGTAATACCAAACTTGGCATATGTGACTCTAGCGAAATGACCGCGAGCGCATCATCAGTTTGGCATGTAGCCTTGTTGTTACATGACACGCATATCATAATTTTTATGTTAGGGTCGGTCACTTGCGTTCGGCATGCAATCATGTCTTAACATACCACTTTTTTACCATGGCCTTTGAATGAACCCACCGCAATAGCTGCGGGACCATAAATGTAAATCATGATATTCATAACATACATGCCTTGATTTACATGTTATGACTTGTCAGCAATGTTCTTCATACAGTCATGCTATGCCATACCAAGTTTCGTAGTGATACCATTATCGAAACGGCCAGGAGAACGAAAATTCGTAGGTGGTTAGGTAGATAGATAGATAGATAGATAGATAGATAGATAGATAGATAGATAGATAGATAGATAGATAGATAGATAGATAGATAGATAGATAGATACGCTCACACTTGCCGAAGTTCTCTAAGAATAGCTTCGCATTTAAAACCTGGCATATGCAGCGTTGGCCACTCGACGAATTCAAATAGCAACTTCATAACTTTCAAGGTCCAAGCAGGAATCGAACCAAAGCATTCTGCGTGGCAGTCGAAAATTTTACTACAAAGCTGCGTGAGGTTTGAAAAAAGGTGTCATAGGCTGAAATTGATTTAGGTAGCAGTGTCAAGGGCCATTATCTTCGTGAGCATCAGCGCTTCATATCAGCTTCTGGTGTTTTCCAGCAGATCTCGTTATCCAAGTTGATCACCTTTCCAGCTGACCTCATTATCCAAGTGGAAAATTGGTTATGTAAACATTCCGAACTCTTCAAGATATGTCACTGTGTTGCAACATTTGTACATATACTGAGCGTAATTTCATGACGCGTCACTAAAGAATAAATTGCAAACGGTCACTTTCCCTCCACGTGCTTCGCACAAAGTTGATTCTTAGGTACTTGGTATCTGCCCAATTTTTTCTTTATGAAACGCCTATGATTTATTTGCGTACTATAAGCTCTTCAGAGTATGTATTTATCTAGCCTCTATGACTAGGGGCTCTCGTGATAACTTCCTTAGCTTGGCGTCAACCAAATTTGTAGGGGAGTGTAAGGTGGTTTGAAGAATATGAGGCTCTACTTAATACTTGAATAAAGTTGATTTATAAATAAGTTGATTTATGTAGCAGTTCCGAGGGCTACTATCGTCGGGAACACCAGTGCTACATACCAGCTCATCATTTCTGCTGTTGCTATGTTGACATTCTTGTTGGCATCAATGCGTTTTTGCAAAAAACTGGTTATTAAGCATTTGGAACTGTTCACAAATATATACGTGTCCAAAATTTGTAAATAGGTCTTGCGTCATTTCTCGAAGTGTGGCTCAATAAAATCACAACACGGTCACTGAATTCTCTCCGCAATCTTCGCATCAATTCAAATCCCAAAGTGCATGAGATCTGCCTAATGTTTTGTGACACACAGCCGTCTTGGAAAGCGTAATAAAAGCTGCCTGCATAAATCAGATGAAATTTCGCGACAGACTATATCACTATTTATTTCATTTCATTTTATTGACCCTCAAGGCCATGTGGAAAATTTAGAGGGGAGTGGTTACAAGTGTACAAGAAACAAAATACTGCATGAAAATAAGTTAATCACCAAACAAAAACTACCCATTATACAATATTAGCTGCGTAAGGACAACGACTTCAATAAATATGACAATAATACATAAAATACATAACATTATGCATTGTACTCTTTTTACTCATACAAAATTAAGTGATTCTTGACGAAAAGTTGGTTACTTGTAATAATTTATTTTTTTATTTCTTTATTAATTTAGTACATACTGCCAATTCCTTTAAGGATTATTGCAGAAAGTACACAAACTATAAATATATGGGAAAAATACAAAGCAAAAAATAATGCGAAGTAACGTAACTGTTTTTTTTCCTTTTTTTCCTGTTTGTACGTGAATAGCAATGTTAAGATAAATATGAAAATTCACATATGCTAAACATTTATACACATCTGTGAACTGTTTAATGCTGATACATGATATCATATCAATGTAAGTGCAAATATGCAATCATAGTCACATATTACTATGTAAGCTTTACAGAAAATGAACAATATAGAATCTAAGCACAAGTGCTGGAATGTGGGAACAGGATAAATACTAATAGTAATATACATCATTAGGGAAAGGCACCAAATATTTGCAGTTTTATGTTTGTGTATCAATACGTGTTCTTCAAATAGTGATAAAAAGGTAGTTAGTGACGTGGTATTAGTAATAGTTGAAGGTAAGTCGTTCCACTGTCTGGTGTCTAATGGATAAAAGAGTATTTAAAGCAATTTGTATAAAAGCGATATTCATTTAGGGCATATAAGCGCTTTTGTAAACATACTCTTGTGTCTGAAATAGAGATTTACTTAGAACTACTAACAAATAACTTGTTTTGAATTAATTGATGGAGCAGTGACAATCAAGTGAGTGCAGCGTGGTTTTCAGTTGTGAGTAATTCAGTCGATTTGATTAAAGCACTTGGAGAGACTGAAAGTTGACATTTGATGAAGATTCACTTTATTGCTTTTCTTCGCACTACCTCTATAATGGTGATCGATTTATTAGTTGATGCAAACCATGCCGGTCTAGCATATTCTAATACTCATCTAACAAGTGTATTATAGGCTAGTGATTAGTCTCGCGGGGCCCTTATTAAAGCGTCGCTTAATAAAAAGAGCCACTTAAGTTGTGTGGAAGTAATGTCGTTCACATAGCAATTTCATCTAAGGTAAGACGTTATTGTTAATCAAATTTACATGTGCTGCGTGACTGCTGTTACCAGGTCATCATTTATTGCATAAGAAAACTCCTGTACGTGTTGTTTTCTCGTTATTCGCAAAAGAACAGTCTTTGAAACTTTAAGGCTGATTTTCCAAATAGCAGACCTTGCGGAAACTGTCATCAGTGCAATATCTTATGTTACATGGTCGACTGGAGAAGTTTTTTTTGTAGAGTATACAGTTGTCAGCAAAAAGCTTTATGTTTACGGGGATGTCGGTTTGTAAGTCATTGATGAAGACGAAAAATAGTGCAGTAGCCAAAACGCTACCTTGAGAAACTACGGAGATGACATGACTAAGTTTAGAACTGGTGTGGTTAATTTGAACGAATCGCACCCGGTTGAATATGTAGTTGTTTATTCATCCACTAACGGGCCCCTTGCTTAATGTGTGTTCAAATTTTAGGATTAGTTTTTGGTGTGAAACGCAATCAAAGGCTTTTGAAAAAACAAGAAAAATAATGTCTGTCTGATTTTGTTTATCAATACTACCCGAGATGTCATCCATACGTTCAACAATTTGAGTGACTGTGGATGATTCATGTTGGAACCCATGCTGCGCTGGTGATCTAATGCTATTCTGCTCTAGGTAAGTATTTATATGTTGGAGGATTATGTGCTCAAGTAGTTTCTATGAGCTGCTGGTAAGGGAGATGGGCCCAATGTTAGAAGGTTCGGTTTTATTTCCTGATTTGTGGGCTGGGATAATTTTTTCGATCTTCTGATCATATGGTAGAGCACAAGTTGCTAAATAAGTTTTATAGATGATTGCTAGATAAGAGGATATTTCCTCAGCATATCCTTAAGAAAGGCGTTTGCTTTATTCTCTGGTCCAAGGCATTTTTTTCGTGGTCTAGTTTCTGTGGTAGGTTCAACGCACCTCGTCGGCTCATGTTCAGTGGTGCTAGAGCTATGTTAGAGGAAGTTTTAAAGCTCGGTAGATGACCATCATCTGCTGCAAAATCGCAATGAAAGTATTGATTCAGTACGTTTGCTCTGTTTTCGTCTTCCCGTGCACACTCAGAACTGGGGGTCGGCCTTTGGCAAAATGTAAGTCCAGAATTTTTGCGTAGAGGACTTTAAAAAGTTACTGACGGTGTTACAAAACAAAAATTATCTTTAGCTGCTCCTAACTTTGTTTTAATAGTTTTTTATGGCTAGTGTGAGCCTGTTTTTATTGTCTGAAAATTTGCTTTCAAGTATTTTCTTAGCCTTTTCACCTTTTTCTATGGTGATGTCGCGTGTAATTCAAGGATTACGTTACTATGTCTTTGGGTAGATGGTTTCAATCTGCTGATTTACGAAGTATGAGTGATCGATAAAAACACTGCGAATTGCATATTGCAATGTCAACCTTAAGACGATAATCGATACGATTATATATTTACCGAGTATTGAGGACTAGTTGGTCATGAAGTGCCGGATGATGAAATATTTTGTGAAAAGTGGCCAGGCGGGATAATTTACGACGGGATGCAAGTGAAGGGAGGCCTAGGTTGGATTTCATTGAAGTTATACTCGCATTGCGATTATAGTTGGACAGTATGAAACGGGCGGAATTATTCTTTACAAGTTCTAGTCCACACAGAACAAGCATATTCAAATTTAGATCATACCAATGTTTTATGTAAGAGCAATTTCAATGCTGATGGTGCATTTTAAAAGTTATGACGTATGTAGCGTAACATGTGATTGGCACAATTAGTAATGTATTCAATGTGAGATTCCCAATATAGGTTTGTTGTGATAAAAATTCCAAAGTACCCAAGGAGGAAGCAATAGACTGCCAACGGCTTTTGAACATAGCATTCAGCCATGAACTCACGCTGGTCGTCACTGACAGTACACGTGAAACAGAATACTGGATCTAGTTTTTATTGACGGGCGAATCGACACACACAACGTTGCAATTGCACATAGATTGTCGGACCACAAACTTGTTTCAGTTGAGACAAGCATTTATGGTGCCTTGCCATGCAAAAAAAAAGAAAGCTTCAGGCATGTGCGCAACTTCAACAAGGCCGATGATACAAGCATAATTGATTACTTGTCGTTTTCTTTGGATGCGTTCAGTGAGGAAAGTGGATAAGGTTTAAAGAAATTGTCACGCTATGAATCAACAAATGTGTGCCCTTGCAAAAAAAGAAACAAAATAAACTTAATCCTTGAATGAATAGGAAGATAATACATTTGAAGCGCACCATTACCTGCCAGAGGCAAAAAGTAAACAAAGATCAATCCAAGATACGCAATTTATCAAGGCTTCTGCGTGCTGAACTGAAAGATTTAAAAACAAAGTATTACGAAGAAATATTGCCGACATTTACGAAATATTCCCCCCATCATTTTTGGCGTCACTTGTCTCAGAAGGAAGACCACTCAAGACGCGTGCATTCTCTTGTTGTCAATAATGAATTGGTGACAGACTGCTCTTCCATCGCTTACTTACACAACAGATTTTTCAAGTCAGTGTTTACTGCTTGTCCTATTATTGGTGATGCATCCACGCCACTTCCTTTTCAGATTTCAGTTATGCCTGACGATCAGATCACTTATGAAGGCATCGTATCATTATTACTGAACATGAACGTGAAAAAGTCGATCGGACCAGATGGCACACCAAACGATTTACTGCGAAGGTATGCGGGATGGGTTGCGCACTATTTATACATAATATATAATGCCTCAATAGAGCAAAAGTGTCTTCCAGACGACTGGCTTGTGGTGAAGATTGTGCCAACGCATAAGGGTGGAGACGAACAAAAGGAGGAAAATTACCGTCCCATTTTCTCACCTGTGTATGCTGCAACCTTTTAGAGCATATTATATCCAAAGCTATGTATACGTATCTTGAGGGCACAAAAAAATTTTTTCCTAATCAGCATGGTTTTCGACAGAATTGGTCCACTGTACCCCAATTAATAAAAACAGTCGATGACTTCACGCGTGCCTTAAACAAAAGTGTTCAGGCTGACGCAATATGTCTCGACTTTTCCAAAGCCTTTGACAAGGTTCCTCACAGGGAGTTAACTAACAAGTTGGCACACCTAGGCATAAATTATAACATAATACAGTGGATAAGTGCGTATCTGACAGGCGGAACACAATATGTAGAAATAAACGGCTTCAAATCTGAGTTATTAAGAGTTACCTCAGGGGTTCCGCTAGGTTCAGTTTTAGGACCAATATTATTCTTAACATACATAAATGACATTTCATGCGGCATATAGAGAAGTACTACAGTGCGACTTCTTACAGACGACTGTAAAGTTTTTAAAGAACTACACAGTGAAGCTGACCAATAAACGTTTATTGATATTCTTGATGCTGTCAGTAATTGGTGTACTGATACTAAAATGGAAATAAATGAAACTAAAACAGTTGCTTTGCGCGTCACAAACAAAAGTAAGCGTGTCTCCTATTCCAATTACACTCTATTTTCTACCCGCCTGTCTACCGTCAATGAAATAAAATATTTAGGTGTAACAATATCCAGTAATTTAAATTGGAGGACCCACTTGGAAAACATTTGTGCGGTGGCGGAGAGAAAACTATGGTACGTGCGAAAAAAATTGAGACTTACTACGACTCCCGTTAAGGTAGCAGGATACCTTACCTATATTCGGCCAACATTAGAATATGCCAGCATTGTGTGGGATCCCTCGGAGATCGGCCTCAATAATATGCTAGAAAGTATACAAAGGCGAGTTGCCAGGTTTATTCTTTCAAAGTACTCCTCGACTGAGTCAGTAACAGAAATGCTACGCTCTCTTCAACTGCCCACTTTAGCTGAACGACGGCAATTGGCAAGCATGAAGTTCTTGTTTTTATTGTGAAAAAGTAAATTAAACCTAAACACAACAAAATACTTAACGCCATGCCACGGGAGAAACCTAAGAAGTGTAAACGATTACCCATACAAAGTGCCACAACCGCGTGTCAATGTATATGCCAATTCATTTTTTCCAGAAACAATTCGTCAGTGTAATGCTTTGCCATTGCCACTGGTTCATTGTGATTCACTGGAAAAGTTTGAGAAAGGGCTCAAAGATATTTTTTGTAAGGATGGTCTACTATGTTAATTTATTGCAGTTTATTTGTATGCTTACTACGACTGCACTGTTTTTCCTTCAGCCTCAATGCCGGTGTTTCCAATGGAAGTCATGTATCATTTCCAAGTTCAAGTGTTGCTGTTTAAATCGCTGTATAATTTGAATGTATTGATGTTTGTCATTCTTAGTATATCACACCCCTGTAACAGCTCAAAGGCTAACAGTTTTGGAAAATAAATAAATAAATTAATAAATAAAAAAGTATTCGTGCGTGTTGACTGGATCGAACGAAACGTTGTTTAAGTAGTATGTTAGCGGTGTGCTGGGTGATCTTATCAAACGCATTACCTTACATTTACCAATGTTTAACTCCATTCGTCATGTGCTGCGCCAGACTTCTATGGTGTTAAGATCAGATTGAAGGATTGAAGATTGAAGGACTGCTGTTTAGAAATTTAGAATCGATATTTTTATGGCCAGGCGAAGAGTGAATGGGTAAGTTATTTATAAGTTTAGCAATACCGGAAAGACTGATGGAAATCGGGGGCATGACGATATAATTGGAGTTCTGCGTGCAAGGCACAACGACGTTACTAACAAAAGCAAAGCTGTTTTAAAAGTGTGAATGAAAATATTGGCACACAAGTTAGTGGGAACTCGATTGTCAAAATGATATACTAGAGATATGCTGTTATCTGGCAAAGGGTTAATAAGGCACTAAAGTTTGGTACATTGGTTGGGAGGTTTCGGGCTGGGTACGAGAAAAAAAGTGAAACTTAGAGGATTTTATAGCTGCAACTAAGCGTTATGTGCAGCCTTCTAAATTGCCCAACATTCTTCACTGGGTGTTTGTCTCGCAGATTTGTAAACTCGTTTTTTATGGTTAGACATTCGTCTGATGTAGGCATTTTACCATGGTGCCTTCTCATTAGAGGTGATATGGTTAGGAAAGTATTTTTTGTTAATTTCATCTACTTTTGCAGAAAAAGAAACCAGTTAGCTTTTACACAGCGGTAATTGAATTAAGAAAAAGTAATCAATGAAATTTGACAATTCAGCATTATGGCATCGAGATTTCTTCTTTTAAAACGACATACTACCTTTTCTCATTAGTTCCTTTGGGAGGTGTATTTTCAAGGTGAAAAAGCAAGCAAGGAATGATCATTGAAAGCGGACAGATAAGTGATTTAGGAAGCTAAAATGGGTGCGTTAGTCAAGTACAAGTCAAGTGCATTTGCGGCAGTACTCCTCACTCTGACAGGTTGGTGACCAGTTGATACAGACCAGAAGCAGAACAGACATATGAAATTCTTGGCGTGCCAAAAAAGGTGATAAACATGGTTTATCAGTGATCCAATCTATGTTCGCTAGAATAGAATCACATAAGAACAATGGCAGAGATCGAAAACGTGTAGTAACTATGTTTGTTGTATCGTGGAGCTCACCTAGGAATGTTTGTGCAGATGAAGAGGAACAATATAATACGCCTAAGATAATTTTAGCGACAAATTGTTAGTAGAACCCATACTATTTTGATGTCATGAATACATTGTATGCATGACGATGGAATGCATTTAGAGATGGTCAGGAGCACGCCTCCACCTCGTCGCGTGGTGCGGTCACAGGGATAGACAGTGTTGTTTTGCGCATTATCAAACAATTCATGGTCCTGAGCATTTGAAGAAAGCCAGTCTTCCGTGAGGGCTAATAAAAAAGCCCCGCACAAATGTATCGCGGATGTTAAGGAGTCAGATTTATTTGCAATGCTTCTCATGTTAGAACAAAGAATAAATAGCTGAACTGTGAAATATGATAGTAGACCACCGCCCCTCTCACTTCTCTATTGTAAACTATTTGTAGGAGGATGTCGGGTGCGACCTACGTGAGAAGCACGCGATTGAAATTTTCCGACGATTCCAATGTTAATATTATATTAGTTGTTTCTTACCAGCTTACTGTATCGGAGTTTAAAGGAGGCAGGATTCGGCTGATTGTTACGGATTTCGATTAGCTTTTTGCGGGCAAGACCAGTGGTTGGTGAAAAATATTTGGAGACTCCAATGTTTATTTGTTTTGTTGGCCTCGGAGGGCTAGCAGTCGCTCTTTGGATTTATTGTGAGTAAGCTAAAAAATTATTGGGCGGGATTTCATGGGATAGGAGAAGCCCAACCTGTGCGCACTCTCAATTTGGCTGCCTGTGACGGAACCAAGAACTGGCTTTATTTCAGCAGTTAGTTTCGCTTCTGTCTCCTGCTATGTTTCTTTAGAATTGCGAAGGCCATAGAAATCAAAATTATTGCGCTGTGAGCTGCCTTATAAGTCTTCAAGTCGTGACTGAAACAAAGTATCACGTGCTTCAGGGTTGTGGACCAAAATATGCATTTCAGATAACTCTTTCTTAACTTTGTCGAGGGTTTTAGATTTTTTGCTTGAGATCGTTCAGGCGCTTTTGCGCGGCCCCTACTTTTGTATCTATAGTCTTTTGGCTGCATTTATTATACTTTATATCGGCAGCTAATTCGTTATGAATTTTTGCCCTTTGTAAAGATTGAGTTTGAATATCCTTGATTATTTTAAAGAGAACGGACATCTGCTTGGTTGGGCTTTCGGAGAACGATAGAATATCTAAAAAATTTACAGAGTGAGTAGTGGGCCCTGGATTTGTTTTCATGTCAACACAACGTAGTAAAAACAAAAACATTGAAATACAGTTCAACAAAATTGTGCAAAGTGTTTGTGGACACGGAAGCACAAACAAAAAGGCCAAATATGATCCTTCGACCCAAGCTCTTGTGAGAATGCTGGATGCTGTCACAGACGCGAAGCCGTTTAGTTACGGGAGCAAAACTTCAGAGTATTCACGCTCATTCTCAGCACGCCAGGACAGTGTCTCCTATATGAAATTGTGGTGACATCCTAAAAGTCGTTTCCCTCGCCAGACGTAAAAACAACAAACGCTTCCTGACCTGTTGCTGATCATTGCGTCCAAGCGAGAACGTGCAGAAGGACATACAAGGAAGAATAAACAAGTTATGCATGAATGGGGGAATAAAAACATGGAGTACTTCGTCTAGGCCACGGGCTCATTTCATGATATTCTAACTGGTGAAAGAATTCCACGGTCAGCGCCCTTCTAAGACTTGTAGCTTTGATAATATCGGTCAAGCGGCTGCGCAAGAGCCAAGGCCTCGTCATGGTGAGCGCAACGCGAACTATTAGGCTCCAAACCAACGAGCTGTCGGCCTCTGATCTTGTTGCCATTCAAGTGGACTGTCACATGACGTGTCTAATTCAGAAGAATGCGAAACTCGAAAACCTCAGCAAACATATCCTGGATTCGACTGTCGACATTGCTTAGGAAAAGAACAAGTCCACGGTAAACTATGACCAGAATCCTTCAATACATTTACTGGTTGCGAAGCTTCGGCGAAAGTTTGACATAGAGACAAGCACAACCGCTAGATGCGCCCTCGCCCATAGTGGAGCAATATGGTGGCCATGGCGCTGCAATGCTATGGCACGCTCCAGAGCTGTGAAACGTTAAAAATGTTGGCGTGAAGGTTAAATATGTCTTCAAAGTGATGATAGCTTCATGAAAATTGAGAAAAGTTTTTCTAGTGTATAATTTAGCGTCAAATGAGCCCTTGAATGTAGAAGTTCAATTCATACTGACTCTACTGTAACGTGCCCACTGCCATAAAAGCCTGCTTATTTTTTTTCTGAACATCTGGTGCACAATTTTATACATTACATTTCTTCAACGACTTTTGTGGTTCTTGTCGCGTCGCGGAAATGTAGTGGTAGTAACATTTGACAGCGTATATCCAAGCTATTGGGCTATATAAATTCGCTGTTTCTATATATAAAAATGATTGATTGATTGATATGTGGGGTTTAACGTCCCAAAACCGCCATATGATTATGAGAGACGCCGTAGTGGAGGGCTCCGGAAATTTCGACCACCTGTGGTTCTTTAACGTGCACCCAAATCTGAGCACACGGGCCTACAACATTTCCGCCTCCATCAGAAATGCAGCCGCCGCAGCCAGGATTAGAACCCGCGACCTGCAGGTCAGCAGCTGAGTACCTTAGCCACTAGACCACCGCGGCGGGGCACATATATAAAAATGTATATCCTCAACTTGCCTTACAATCGTTAAACCAATGGCCACTTTGAATGAATCAGTTCTTCTGAATAAGCCAGGTATGACAAATAGGCAATACTTCATATGTCGTTTACCTCGTTTTTCATTTTGTTTTACGGTACATTATTACTATGGGGCCGTAGCGAGCTCTATGTTGAGATTGGCCACGCAATGTAGTTTTCAGTCCTACTCATGCTGAGTTTTCGATGTCCTTCCTTACTGTTTTTACTGTAAAGTGAATGCCCTAGTTGTCTTCTCAAACGTGATAATTGACCAAATGCCTCCCGTGCTGAAGGCCTGAACGAGTGACGTAAAAAGTTATCTTCTCGGACGATTAACGCATTGATATTAAATTCCTTTTTCATGCTTTTACAGCTTGCGCAAGCTTTTCACAGCATTGTGGTGGAAACTTTTTTGTGCCTTCACCCAGCGAACTTCGATTGGTAGCGCTAAAGCGTCTGTTGCATGCAACAAATATGTGCCTCGACTTTTTTAAGCTGTGAGGACCGCATGAAGCTGCACCCCTTCGGCTTATGTACCTCTACACTTTTTGCCGTCTCAGTACCTGTAAAAACGAAAGCGGTGAGCGACTCACTCATAGTGCTTCCGTAGTACCTACTGACATAGAATGAGAAAGTGGCGGTCAGGATACTCACTTTCACAAAATGCATCATTATTCATTACAGCTGTGTAAAAAGGGCTAAAGCACAGTTCAATGCAGCCTCAACAGTATCCAGCCTGCTGACAGGATCCCGTTGACGCTTGTACGTGGGCAAGCTCTGCATTTTTTGCACTATACAATACGTAGTGAAGGCATGAAAAATCCTCAGCACAGCATTAGCAGAAACTTCGAAACGCCATGTGGTGACTTTCACAACAAAACATAAGATTAGCCACTGGTCCAGGCTAACGATGTCACTCTTACAGAAGTGCTTGTCCCACACGTGCACAATCGGCGAAACAAACGTGAAACCATCAGTTTATCACAGCATTGCGCGCTTACACTTTTCCCGCCGATCACTGTAGGCAGCATGAACTCGGTGGCTTTTTGTCATTTCATTTGTAACCTGATCGACAACCAGGTATCAAGCAGGTATACTGCATTTTGGCCGATCTTCAAGCACTGCACACCAGGCACGATAGTAAATTTATGTAGGAAACCTTCACGATGACGTGCCACAATATTATGCATTGACCCCATAGCGGCGCTAGCAGCCAGTCTCTCCGGTGTGCCCACTGCCGATGGATGGATGGATTAATGGATGGATGTGGCTGTACCCTTTAGATCAGGTGGCGGCGAACGCCACCTAGCCGTAATACTTAGTAAACTAACCAATAGATTTCTCTTTTTTTTCTTTAAATACTAAGGTTGAGGATTCGTACTTCGCAGTGAAGGGGTAATTTTCACTCGTGCCTTGACTTTAGCCACAAATCATATAACCTCCTTGTAGTTCATTCTACCCACTCAAAGTCTATTTTGCTCTACCTGTTTCTAAACTCCAGTGCTTTGAAAAACTCTGCGCCATTACCCTGAACTACAGGTTGAAGCCTTTTACAGAACAATATCAAGTGTTAGGCAGTTTCTTCTTCCTCTTCACACGCACTGCATACTGTGTATACCCTTTCGTATATGGCCCGATATGTCTTGGTTCGCAATACTCCCGTCCTGGGCTCAAACAGTAGAGCACTACTCCGAGTGTTGTCATAGATCCTTTCCTTGGCAATTTCCTGCTTAAAGTTCGATAGATCTCTAGTGCGGCCTTCTTCATTAGGCCAATGCTCCACATATCAGTCTCCATTTCCTTCACTTCTTCTTAACCAATATTTCTTTTTGGTTTGGCCACCTGCTGTTTTCTAAGTATTCACCAGTCAATTTACTGGTTCACTTCCTCCATTTCGTATCGACAATATTCATGTGCAAGAAGCTGAAAATCTTCCCAGCCCAACGCTCCTCCTTCATTTATCTCAATCGCTTCTCAAATTTCGTCTTGCTGCTAGCTTCCTTGCCCTTAAATGATGTCCATCCCATATCACCTTGTACTCCCTGATTTGGTGTATTCCCGTGAGCGCCTAAAGCAAGCCTACCTATTCCACGTTGCTTAATTTCTAATATTGCTTGAACTTCTGATCTCATGCACAAGACTACATTGCCGAACGTCAGCCCAGGAACCATCACCCCTTTTCATATTCCTCTCACAATAGCATACCTATTGTATTTCCACAGTGCCTTAATTTTCATCACTGCTGCATTCCTGTTACCTTTAGTTGTCACGTATACTTCATGTAACCTTAGGTACTCGGTCCCATTGCTTATTCATATGCCCAGATATTTGTATTTATCTGTTTTCTCTAGTGTGACCTCCTGTATTCTAAGCTCACTACCTTCATTATCATTAAAAATTATGACTGCTGATTTTTCCTAACTGAACCTAAAATCTAACCTATTTCCCTCATTACCACAGATGTCAATAAATCTCTGCAAATTTTCCTTGTTGTCGGCCATTAGCACTATATGATCTGCGTACATTAAGGCTGGTAGCGCCTGATCAACGAGTTTTCCATGTTTCACTAGAGAGAGGTTGAAGCCAAGTCCGCTTTCTTTTAATTTGGCCACTAATCCTTGTAGGTACATCATGAATAACAAGGGTGACAAAGAACACCTCTGCTTAAGTCCTCGTTTCACCTGTGTAGGTCTCGATACCGGTTTTTCACACTTTATAACCGCCTTAAATTGTTACTTTTATAGGTTTCCTTTAAAAGAATAATGACTCCATCTTCCACACCCAGTGTGTCCCGTATTCCCCCCAAGTACTATTGAACCACGCTATCGTACGCTCCCTTGATATCCAAAAATGCTAGCCACAGGGGCCTGTGTTCCTTTTCTGCTATTTCGATGCAATGCGTCAGTGAGAACAGATTGTCTTCCAACCTCCTGTGTTTCCGAAACCAATTCTGCAGTTGCCCCAGCAACCCCTCATCTTCTATCCATGCCTGCTGTCTTCCCTTTATAATCTGCATCGCCAGTCAATAGACCACTAATGCCACTGGTATAAGATGGTAGCTGTTTATGTCATCTTTGTCCCCCTTTCCTTCATAGATCATGCTCATCCTGGTAAGTTTCTATCCATCGGGGAATTCACCATCGATTATTCTTCTGCTCTCTGCCTCTCTCAAAGTCTGTTTAGACTTCGGACCCAATGTCTTTATGAGCATAAATGGAATGCCATCTAGGCCTGTTGATCCACTACATAGAACCCTCTTCTCAGCCCTTTCCCATTCTCGTTGCGAAAATGCAGTCATTGCGCCACTAAATCCATCCTTCTCTGTTGTGGCGCATAAGGCACATCTTTGTTGAAATATTTCTGTCAGCCTTGTTTTTATATATTCAATAGCTTCGTCCCCTTCTAGCCTAGCACCTTGAGCTGCAGTTATGAACCTCTGCTTTAAGTTTGTTTTATTTTTAGGGAGTTTAGACGGTTCCGAAGTTTCGCAACTGCCTTTCTGTCCTTTTTATGTATTTCTGCCAGCCACTGAGCACCCTTTCTTCTAATCTTTTCATTGATCAGTAGGCACGCTTCCCTTCTAGATCTCAGAAAGATGTCCCATTTTCTTTCAACCTCATCTGTCAGTTCACAACACTGCTTATCATGTCTGTGTTCCCTAGAGGCTTTCTGACGTTTTGATATGGCTCCCTTAACTTCCTCACCCCACCAACTTTTGGGTTTGTGTCATGATATCCGGGGTGACTAGTCACGTGCCTTAGCAAGCTCTAGCTGAAACAGTTTGATTAGACTAGTCTACGTCCACACTGTTTTATTATCCTCAGTGATGGCTTTCTCAATTTGTTTAGTGGCTGTTTCAATTTGTCTTTCTGAATAAAAATTTTCGTGTAGTTGCTGATCTTGTATCCTTCCCACTTTCACTGCTCTTCCAAAACTCAGCTTAATACGTTTGTGATCACTACCCAGAATTTTGGAGCCATCTTCATCTATGTGCATTCCCCTGAGCTAATCATACATCTTATGTAACATCAGTGCATAATGTATTGTCAACTGCAGCCTTCTTCCATTCTCGGTATACCCGTCTATATATTCTATGTGCACATTCGTATCTCCTAGTATAATTATCTCGCACTCTACACCTAACTCCTGAATGTCATTTGATAAACACTCTACCATTGCCTGGCTTTCATTTCTGGCCTTTGCTCCCGTCCACAAGTACACGAAACCAAGTAGTGCCATTTGCCCTGCCACTTTCTCTTTTAGCCATAAATGTTGCTTGCACTCCTGCTTGACCCTTTGGCAGTCTGTACTTTAATGAATGAATGCTCGAATACCAGCCCCCTTTCCGCTGCCTTCTGTTCTATTACAACATTCCTACGCGTAGTCCGCATTGTTGGGAGGTTGTTCCATGTCCCTGAGATGTGTTTCTACAGAACCGCATACCATTGCCATCTCCTCCCTTAGCGTTTCTTCTATCTCTTCCCATTTCAGCCTGTTCCTACTACCCTGCATGGTAATATACCATATGTCTGAATTGGCTCGGTGCTCGTGGCTACGTCTATTTATGCCCCGGACTCTACCTATCTTCGATACTGGTGCCGCTTTCAAATTGTATCTGTCTATACCACCTGTCAAAGATCTCCCCGGTTGTTTTCCTCGTTACTAGCTATCCTACACCCCGAAGGGCCCGATTGCCCTCCAAAAAAAGCTACTGCGCGTCCAGCAAGTCACGAACTCACCTCATGACCTAGCCGCCCATCGAAGAGAATTCTGTGTCGTTGAAAACTACCCCACCAATGCACCTCTGTTTATTTCCACCACCTCAAAGCATTTCTCTCGACTCATCCGCCATATCTCTCGGTTTGCGTTGAAAACCGCTCTTTTCGGGCTGCTATCACGCACCGGTACCTCCAGGTATCGTGCAGATAACAACCTGTACCTGAGGAGAAGTGGCGTGCATGTCATCGACGCCTTTCGCCAGTGTGGTTGCTAGTCCTGCTGCATCGTCATTTAAGGCATCGTTTAAAACGCCTTAAGATATTACGAGGTTCCGTCTATGAGCTGTAGTTTTGAGTTTTGCGTTCGCTCTCCTCATAACTACTTCCAGCTTGCGTCTTAGGGAACGCCTCTACTGCAACTTTCTTGTCACCTCTTACCCTCTCTTTGATGAATTCTGTGCATCGATTTAAATGCGATTCCCCGGTGATTACTACATGTTGTGACGTTTCAGCTGGATTGTCCTGCACCTGGGGGTTACTTGCACCTGTGACGCCGGCTGTTTTGTCCCCTCCCAGACCAACCACTACTTCGCTGAAGTAGTGGTTTGGCTGGGTCGGGGCTGGGTGGCACTGCATCACCCTGCGCGGTGATGCAGCGCCGCCCCGCGGCCTTCGCTCGCAGTGCGCAAAGCTCTCCCATAGGTTATTTAATTATTTTTTATCAGAGTATTCTCAGCAGCAAAAAGCCTTACAGAGGGGATTACACAATACATATTTCATAGGTACGGCGAAGCTTCAGTACCAGTATATTTATTCGAGGATTCTGCAATAATGAAAAAAGTGTTGTACGCTATGTTTTGAGCGCAGTTCTTTCTATAAGAACAGAGCAACCAACTTATGGTGATCACTGCCTCAGCTTCACAGGCTTTATGGCCAGACTTCGACAGGTGGTAGTTCCAGCAACTCAGCACGAAAACGAGGTCCCCGACTCTTCACCTCAAGTATCAGATGCGAAACCGAGTCAGGGGTTAATGCCAGTTTGTCGCAGATTAGTTCTTCGGAAACCACAGTTTCATACCTCTTTCGGCAAACTCCGTGACTGGTAGTCGTTCTGTGAACACTCATGTGCCACGATACAACTTCACTAACAACCTCTGTAGGTATACAAGCGAATTCCGCCCGATCGCAGTTGAGCGGTGCAGCCAAAAGAGCTATAGAAGGCACTGGACTAACGAAAAAATTACAACAGCGTTATTAGAATTTGACGGAGCCACTTCATGCGTGAGATTCGCTCAATAACGAGCATGGTTCCTTCTCCTCCTCTTAGCACTGTCAAGTCTTCGGCCGATGTTGAGAGTCTTTGGCTGCTCCACGACAAGGTTCAGTTTGGAGTCTTTTTGCCTGGGACTACTTTCATACACCATAAACTTTTTTTTCTAACTCATTCTTGGGTTTTCTGCTTGAGCCGCAGAAAATGCGATGAGGTTTATTTAGCTTCGAATTACCGTGTTTTAGCCTTTTACAGCTAAGCGATCCTCCAACATCTTGGTTTTGTCTCACAGAGCCTGCAGCTTCAACAATGCTAATGACGTGCCTTGATAGTTGTATGCTGCTCCCAGTTAGAGGCTATTGCTTATGTTGAGCAGCCACTTTTCACAAAACGCACATGGGTGCTATTTGTTTTCTTCGGCCATGGAGGCCAGGGTCAGCGCCATAGTTTGTAACATGCAGAATGGTGGTTGACGTCACTTCTTAGGGTCACACACGTTTTTCCCCTCCCCCTCCTTGCGAGCCAGTAATGCCGCACCTATAAATGAATGATATATAAAGTTTAACATCTCAGAGCCACCATATGAATATGAGGGACACCAGAAATTGGGATCTTCTAGGGTTCTTTAACGCGTACTCAAATCTGAGCACACGAGCCTACAGCATTTTCGCCTCGAACTAAAATGAGGCTGCCACAGCCGGCATTCACTCCCGTGATCTGCTGGTTAGTATCCCTAATACATTAGCTACTTACACCATTGCGTTGGGGCCAAATATTCCACCACCTGCGGGAATAATGCGCTGAGACAAAATTTGTCACAGGCAAGTCCATAAATTGGTCCAGCTTATCTTTGCTTGCTAGACGAAGTGAGCATGACCTCATGTGTGCCACAAAACACGTCCGTGAAAAAATTAAAGACGCTATCGAGAACTTTTTAAAGCAGGCAATAACGCCAGCATTTATGGCTGCGCGCGTGAGTACAAAGGCTGATTTGGCCGCCTAGAAAAGGCTTTTCTGGGGGATGACGCTTTGCTAAAGCCACCCCTAGAGCGGCATTGTGGGCCCAGAAATGCTAAGGAGCTTAGATGACTTCGCTTTGGCACAACCTGACGTAGACCTAGCTTTCTCGTCTATAAGCCCACGCCATGGTTATCTTACGACTCGTTCGTGCGTTTGGTGCTTTGTAGTAGCAGCACACGTTACCTACACTGTTTTCTGTCTGCAAGAATCAAGCCGGCAGAACTTGCAGCCAAACATTCAAGTGCGCAAACAAAAACGGCCAGTGAGAACGACCGCGAACGTAAGGACGACTAATTCTATAAAGTTCGCCTCCCCCTCAGTGTGACGGTGATCTTGTAGAGTCATATGATAATCCTTCGTCGTCAACCGAAAATGACCACAGCTCGAACACCGCAGGGCTGCGCCAGCGGTGAAGCCAGTAGTGTAGACTCGTAGCATTGAAATGTTCTTTGCATCTACACCGATGAGTACAACATTACGCGAGCTACGGACCCGAATACAAGAGGGGAGGCCGACACTGCAGAATGCCGTATTATTACGACATATTGTGGACATGAAATTTTAATTTTTGTGGACGAAAATATTACTTTTATCCTATGTTGCAAGTGCTTAAATGATGTTATGATTCGCTGTGCGTTGCAATAGTAATATTGTGGCTGATATTTGCTTTACTTTTTCAGGCTTCTATTGTACCACAGAGAACTGAAAATGTCTTCCTCATTGGCGTGAAGAATAATACACGTGAAACGTGCACTTGGGCCATACAGTGTGTAAAACCAAAAGAACACATGCGTGAGGAGAACTAGCACGAAAGCTCAACCATCATGAAGCATAGTATTATCCTCGAAGGTTTCAAGAAAAGCGTTCATCTTACTGGCGTTAAGTTCACCACAACTATTACTGATGGAGATTCAAGCACCTACCGATGCATCAAGGCAGATGCACAGTGGGTAAATCAGCGAGTGAAAAAATGAGTGCTATGACCTCCGCTCTTCGCAACTACTTAGAAATCAATAGGAAAATGGCCCAAAAAAAGAAGTGGAAAACGCTCACAAAAATGTTAAAAAGTTGTTGCTTCACGCTTGTTGCATGACGTTGCGACAATCAAAGAAAATCGGGGGCTCAGAAGATGCATCACTTTTTGGGAAGAATTGAGCGCCTTGTTCAAAACATAAATAATGGCTCCAACCACGTTTTTTGAGACCACGGTGATTGCGCTGTGTACATCCGCTCGGTAAGCAATGCGAGGAAAACAAGATATGTTTTTTTTCTAATCGTCCAAACAGCCATATATGAGGAAATGCGTGTTGCTATGAGCAGCTGGATGACCGCAAACACTGCAAGCATTCAAATTGACGTAGATAACAATGATACCGCGCAACACAACTTTAAATTTGTGAAGACGCTCGGAGAAAAAACGAATAAAGTAATGGGCGAAATAGTTGTACAGAACATGAAGTATCGCTGCTTCTTTATTGGTGGTCTGCAAAGGGACTTACTAGGAAGCGATTGCCAGCAAAAATGCGGTAGCACACTTTGAAAAACGTACAGCGTCAATTGTGAAAGCATTAGTCGTTCAAATGAAAATGAAGTAAAACCTGCCAAAGAAGGCATATACAACCGCACCCCACTCCAAAGGCAAAGGTAATGCTTCATCCAGTGCTATGTTGACTACGACATGCCTGACACAAAGCCTGAAACTATGGCAGCTGCTTCAGAGAACTTCGGGAAATTGCTTTTTCTATTCATTAGGAGCGTTGACGACCTGCGGAAAACAACATTCAAGCAGAGCTGTATCTAGTGCGTGGAAGAGAAAGGAGAAAAGTTGCTGACAGCATCACTTTTTGTGCTATTTGTAAAATGAAAACAACAACAGGATGCGGACACGCAGTTCAAAGAAATCATCTACAAGAAAATAACCTCTGATGTCATCTCATACAGAAGGTCCACGAGTGTGTTGCTCTAAAGCACCATGTACATGAGTAGAACTTTGTGGTAACAGAATGGTGCGTCTATTCGTAGACCAACAAAATTTCTTTCTTGGAGCTACTCTAGATAGTTTGAATTGGTGTCGGCGTTCTTGTCGAAGTGAAATTACATACGCAGTGAATACCCTTACTTCACTAGAAGTATTACGTACCCTAAAAGTATTGTGCCATACGAAAACTAAGGACGGCAAATTCAGCTAAAATTATATTGTAACTATTGGTACCAAGTGCAAGCTCATATATCTTGCATCATGAGAAGTGCTTTTTCCTGTTGTGGACGAAAAGCAGGCACGAGCATTGAGACAACTTCTAGGAATTGGGCCTTTGAATAAACAAGATAATTCTGAAAAGATTTTACATGCTTCGGACAATACCAGAGCTCGTGAATACAAGAATAAGCCGTAGCTTTTAGATTCGAGAGCCTGATCTTACTACATAGCCGAGAAAGAACCGTGTACTGAAGCAGGCTTTGAAAAAGACTTCGAAAATTGGGGTTGGCCTAGAAATGACTGAACAGACCTCTTCTATTGCGCCGGAAGTTACTCAACGCTATAAATCTCAGTTTAGCATCCTGGCTTCGAGAACGAGTACTACGCGAGATAGGGCTCACTCGAAAACTCAAGCATGTTCTCAGTGATTATATGTGTTTTTGCTTTCTCACTTCAATGACTCTTTACAGTATTCACAACATAATAATTTTAAATGTAGACGCAACCCTCTCACACAGAAGCACAACAGATTATGCCGTGAGAAGCAACTTTTATAACGGAGAAAACGTAATTTTCAGCCAGGGCTTTTGTTGTTGTGTCTGCGAAACCCTGTGATCTGCACAGCTCAGTTACAAAGATGGAACAACTTCTTTGAAAAGACATGTTTCAATGAAAATTCAACAGTGATAAGGATACATTCGTTTCTCTCTCTCATCGTGGACAAAGCAAATTATATAGCAGTTTTCGTTCATGAAACACTTGCGTGCGAAAACGGGGTTTCATGGTAACAAGAAACGGACCACCACACGACTACTCTGAAGGCAATGTTTTCAAGAAAATACGCACTTATGAGGCCACTCGCATAGCCCAGGTGAAGTCTGCAACCGTTTTTTTCTTATTCTTTTTGGCAATTTTTCTTCTTTCTGTATTAGCCGGTCTTTCTCTCTCATTTTTTACTGATAATATTATAAACGTGAGCGCGAAGAGAACGTACCTTCATATACACACATAAACACACAATAATATACACACACACACATATATATATATATATATATATATATATATATATATATATATATATATATATATATATAATTATATATATCATTACCACGAAAGAAAACCATAATGCCGAAGAGTCTATAGGGCAATTTATTAAAACCAATATATTGTAAAAATGAAGAAACAAATCTGGGTAGAAAAATAAGTTGCCGTGAGCTGGAATCAAACCTACGACCTCCAAATAACGCTTTCGATGCTCTACTATTGAGCTATCATGGCGGCCATTCCCCAAGCCACATTAGTGGGTTTATATGTGAATTTAAACGTGGGAGTGTCATTCAGCGCCACCAGTAGCCATGGCGGGGAAAGTAGTACAATCTCTTGATCAGCCTGTATGACATCGTACCGCACATAAACTTATTACGAGCTGGCATCTGACCTCTCGTATACAATCAAAAGGCACTAAGTCTGCCAGTACGAGACCCTCGTTAATGAATAAGGGAAGAAGTATATACCCAAGGAATCAATTTTCCGTGTTCTGGCACAATATTGAGATCTAACAGACAATAATGCCAACGGTACAGGTGGCACTGACTGACACTCCCACGTTTAAAGTCTCATATAAACCCAATGAAGTGGCTGGTGGAATCGTTGCAGTGATAGCTCAGTGGTCGAGCATCGAACCCTTTATTAGGATGTCGTAGGTTTCATTCCTGCTCAGGGCAAGGTATTTATTCACCAACTTTCTTTCTTTCTATTTACTCTACATTGGTTTTAATTCCTTCACCTATACATTCTTTGGCAATATTGTCTGTTACACCTCAATAATTTTGCGTGCAAAGCACGGAAAAACAAGCCCTTAGGTACACACGTCTTTCTCTTATTTATTGATATGCATGGTTTTAACGTCCCAAAACCACCATATGATTATGAGAGACGCCCTAGTGGAGGGCTCCTGAAATTTCCCTTATTTATTACCGAGGGTCTCGTACTGGCAGACTTGGTGCCGTTAGGTTGTATGCGAGGGAACTATTGGTCAGATGCCAGCTCGTAGTAAAATTCACGTGCTACGTGACGCCATACAGTCTCATAAAAAGAGTGTACCACACTCGCCCCCATGGCTACAGTTGGCACTGACTGACATTCCACGTTTAAACTCAATATAAATCCCAAAAGTGGGCGTGGGACTGGCTGCCGTGATAGCTCAGTGGTAGAGCTTGGAAGGCGATGTTTGGAGGTCTTAGGCTTCGATTCCTGCTCATGGCAAAATATTTTTTCACCCTCTTTTCTTTCTTCCTAATTACTATACATTGGTTTTAATAACTTCCCCTATACATTCTTTGGCATTATTGTCTGATAGGTCTCATTTATAATGCGTCAAAACGCAGAAAAACGAGCCCCTAGGTATACAATTCTTTTCCTTATTCATTAACGAGGGTCTCGTACTGGCAGACCTGGTGCCCTTAGGTTGTATACAAGGCACTATTGGTCAGCTGCCCACTCGTAGTAAGTGCAAGTGCTACGTGACGCCACAAAGGCTCATAAAAGGGTGCTATACACTCGCCGCGGTGGCTATACATGGCGCTGACTGACAATCCCACGTTTAAACTCACATGTAAACCCAATAGCGTGGTTGGAGGGATAGCCGCTTTGATAGCTCAGTAGCTAGAGCATCGAACGCGTTATTTGAAGGTCGTAGGTTTGATTCCTGCTGACAGGAAGGTATTTTTTTCCCACATTTCTTTCTTATTAACATTACATTGGTTGTGATAGCTTCTACTATACATTCCTTGGCAGTATTGTCTGTTGGATGTCAATGATATTGTGTCAAAACACTCAAAAACGAGCCCTTATGTAACCACTTTTTTCCATATAAATATGTGTACATATGTATATATAAATATATATATATATATATATATATATATATATATATATATATATATATATATATATGCATTGCTGCCTTCGGCAGGTATCTTGTAACTCACTTTTCTTCCTTCAGATTACTCTACAGTTTGGTTTGATAACCTCCCCTATACTTTCCTTGGCACTATTTTCTGTTTATTGGCACCATTTATTTGTATTTTTTATATATACTGCAATTTTACTAGGAATTTCCGCAGAGTAGTTACATGAATCACATGAATGCTCAATATGCAGACAAACAAATTTTCAAAGCCAGAAGATAAAATCACACAGGAACAAGAGTACGCAAAAAGCAACTCAAAATATACAAGAAATTCAAAGCTTAATGGGGGCACAGCCTAACTGCCATGCTATTTTAAACACTGTTTTTGAGGCTCGACGAAAACAATCTTAAGGATGGCTGTAAACATCGGTGTTGGTTAGTTTGGTCAAGTCGTTTATAGTTCGTGGAGAGAATGAATAATTAAAGCAGTTATTACGGGTGGCATAGGGTGTTATTGTGTGCTCATGCATTTGTCGAGTTGCATATCCGGGAGAAAAAGAAAGAACTTCAGAATTGTCTGTCTTGTAATGTCCCTTTACTAGTTGATATAGAAATTTTACTCTAGATGAGCGTTTCTTTCTGTTAGTGTTGGTAGATTAGCTCGAGTTGAAGGTTCCGTAATTAAAGTGTCCCCGAAGCTGTTTTAAATAAAACGAATGGCCTTTTTTGTAATTTTTCTAGCTTGTTGGTATGAGTTTTGGTAAAAGGGTCCCATATCATGGAAGCATAATCCAGTATCGGTATAACTATTGTTTTATAAGCCAGAAGGCAGACGGAGGGAATCGAGAGTTTCAATGCTCTTCTGAGGAAGAACAGTTTACGCATTGCAGTGTTATATACTGTAATAATGTGTTTCGTCCGATTCCGGTCATCTGTGATCCATAATTCGAGATACTTGTAATTTGGGACTTGGGAAAGTTTAGTATGGGTAGTAGACGTCCCGTATTCTAGAGATTTTTATTAGTTATTTGCGAAAACACTGTTTTTTCAATGGTAATAGCCAAATGCAATTCATAACACCAGGAGGACACTTTTCTCGAGCATCATTCAACACGTGTTGGTCTGCGGGACAGCATTTTTCGTTATAAAGTACAGAGTCGTCAGCGTAGAGTTTGATTTTAACAGAGATGCGATCAACAATACTATTAACAAACAGGAGAAATAGTAGTTGTCCTAGCACTGAGCCCTGCGGAACGCCACAGTCAACCAGCTATCTGAGCAGGAATCAGCAAAGACAACAAATTGTTCGCGTTTTGTGAGATATGCAGAAATCCAGTTAACTACTTGGGAATTATTGATTACTCTACCTATATTATCTATCAGATTAGTGTGAGATACCTTATCAAAATCTTGCGAGAAGTCCATAAAAATAACGTCGGTCTGTGTTCTACTATTTATTGATTTGGCAAAGTCATCTATTGTTTTGACTAACTGAGTGTTTGTCGAATAACCTTTCCTAAAACCATGCTGGAATTTGGTAAGAACGTTATAGTTGTCTAGAAATTCGCAGATGTGATTGTAAATTATATGTTCTATAATCTTGCATAACTACATGTATACGAAATTGGACGATAGTTTTAACGAACTTCTTATTTCCGGTCTTGTGAACTGGTTTAGTTCTGGTGGTTCCCCAGTCTCTTGGTATTTCTCCATTTTGTAAGGACTTGCGAAAATGACATGAAGATATTTTGACACCCACTCAGCGTACCTTTTACGAGAAGGTATCGGAAATTTCATCAGGCACTGGTGATGTTTTGGCATCAAGCGTTAGCAGAAGAATAATTATACCACTTTCAGAAACAATGACATCAGACATCGCTGGTAGAGATGCATGAAACACAGGTGCTATACCGTTATCTTGGGAGAACACCGATTTAAATTGTTGTAAAGGATAGTAAACTTTTGCACTATCATGAGTTAGGCAGCCATCAACTTCAACTGTATCACAATCAGTGGAGTGTGGACAAATCGAACGCCAAAATTTCTCGGGAGACCTGGTTATAAAGCTTGGTAAAGATTCACCGTTATAGCGCTTTTTATCAGCAGCTAATTGGTCTTTAATTTTAAAGAAAGAATCCATATTGTTTGCATTATAAATAATGTTATGTTGTTTGTTAAGCTTTTCATTAAGCGCTTCAGTCGCCTTTTAGATTGCAATGTCTCCCTCAAAATCCATGTATTCTTACCCTTACATTTTTTGAAATCTTGGGTGCAAAACACTCCATACATTCATTCAAAATTTGTTTAAATCTGTCCGGAAGGTGTTGTATATCACAAGTGCTATAACAGAAATTATCAAAATTAAAGGAAAGCAGGTCAATTACAGACACCATGATCAGCAAGAGAGAAATTCGGAGATGACGACATTGTACGATAATGGTTTATATAAGTATCAGCTAGGGTAAGCCACATGGCCTAGTGGTCTGAAATTCCCGAAACTACTTCGCAGTAACTTTTGGCACTAATGAATTCAATTACTAGAAAGAGATTTAGCACTGATTTGCAATTTTCTTGTATTTTAGTGGAGTCTTTTACGATTCGAAATAGGTCAAAAGTTACCGCAATGTTTAGCATTGCTTCTCCAAAGGGAGCATTGGGATTATTGAGCGAGAAATTCGGCCAGTCTATATTCGGGAAGTTAAAATCTTCAGCCAAAATAACTTTGTCACCAGGTTTTATATTCGAATGTGATACTTCTTGAACGATTCCAACATGTCAATAGTCGAGTTAGGGGGTCTATACATGACTGATATTACATATTTAACCTTACCGTGGTACGGTTTGCAGAATATGCACTCAACGTCAGTCAAGTCAGACATTCTCACTACACGCAAACGTTTTTTAAAAAATGTAAACACCTCCTTCTTTTCTTCCTCGGTCTCTTCGAATTATAGTATTTCCGGCAGGAACGAATTCGCTGTCGTTTATTGATTCATGTAGCCAAGTCTCAGTGACAACTGCGATGTCGGCGTCATGTACTAGTGCTATACTTTCGAGTTTGGTAGCTTTGTTGATTACACTTCTGCAGTTGATGTTTACTATTTTAAATGACTGATTTTTAGTGATATGTTGTCATGCTGTTTTCTTATTCAGCCTAAAATGTGTCGGCTTTTCCTCGTTCCAACCACAGAGTACACCGTTTACGCTTAACTTGTCGAAGAGTAATTTGACCTTAGCGCCTTGTTTTTTTTTTTGAGGTGCACCCCTCTATAACTGTTTGCGGATTTCCCGAATTTTTTTCGAAAAGTCATCATAGCATGAAAAATTTGTGTCCTTTAGTTGAGGAGAAACTTTTAGTACCGCCATTCTTTCATGGTAGTTTACGAACTTTACGATAACAAGTCGAGGTTTCTCAGACGTTTTTCGTCCAAGCTTGTGACACCTTTCAATGCCGTTCACGGTTATACCCAGTATTTCACGGAAAATGTCATTTTTGACTGTCGCCTCCAGTTCCTCCTACGTCTCTTTGTTAGGCTCTTTTAACCATAAATGATGAGGTTGTTCCGACGTCCCCTATTTTCCTAATAATCAACCTTAGGCATCAGCTCTGAAATCTGTTCATCAAACTTAGACACTGAAGTTTCCAGAACTTTCACTTGATTGGTTGCAGTATTTAGGTGAGTCAACTATTTTTCAAATCAATCCAGGCATTTCGTTAAGGTTGAGAGCTTATCTTTGATTTTATTTTGCGCGGCGAGTATGGCTTTAATTGTTGCAGTAATTTTCCTCTGTCCCTCTACCAGTATGTCGCCGCAAGACAATAAGTCATCACGGATACCAATAACGAAACGAAAAATGCACTTAACTTAAACTGGGCATGGCAGCATAATAAAAAAAATTCCGCCATATCCACGAAGTGAATGATGATGAGTGGGCGAAGCTCCGGAGGTAAACCTGGTAAACCATGAATCCTCTGTACATTTTGCCCACTCGATTTTATTACATCGCTCCCCCTAGCGTACGTCACCGCACTAAATCGAACGATTGCCTTCAACCAATAACACGCGCCATATGTGACATCATTCCTATTCTATAGGATCTCGCGTCTTTCATCAACTACAAGTACCGCTTTCTAGTTTATAATATCTTGCATCTTTTCATCATCAGCTACAAGTACCACCATCTAGTAAACACTACAAGAACTAAACGAGAGGTGGCTACATACAGGAGACGGTACCGCCATCTAGTGAACACTGCAAGAACTAAACTAGAGGTGGCTACATACACGGGACGGTACCGCCATCTAGTGAACACTGCAAGAACTAAACTAGAGGTGGCTACATACAGGCTACAGGGGACGCACAGCCCATGCCCTCAGGAGCTTCGCCCCTAAAACGGTCGTTACTCCGGTAACATTTGGTATACCAATATTAACTAACCTGCATCACGAAGCAAAAGGGGTTGCTGAAAATGGTGCCGGTCTCGCTGCTGCCATGCCCACTGGCAATGCCCGGTGTTCATCCGTCCTTTGTAGTGCTTCGGTCCGTCCCGTGATGGCATGACACCGACGTGGTCAGCCATGTCGGTGCAAGCGCAGCTCTGTAGTGCAGCGATGAGTCCTCGCTATCAGCAGACAAGGTCCCGTCAGGCACGCCGATGCCGTTCGCACATGCCACCCAGGGATGGATAGCGGATAACATCAGCCGTGCCGTGTCGCCCCGCCATGGTGGTCTAGTGGCTAAGGTACTCGGCTGCTGACCCGTAGGTTAGGGGTTCAAATCCCGGCTGCGGCGGCTGCGATTCTGATGGAGGCGGAAATGTTGTAGTCCCGTGTGCTCAAATTTGGGTGCACGTAAAAGAACCCCAGGTGGTCGAAATTTCCGGAGCCCTTCACTACGGCGTCTCTCAGATTCATATGGTGGTTTTGGGACGTTAAACACAACAAATCAATCAATTAACATCAGCCGTGCCGTAAAAATTACCTGCAGCACGAAGCAAAAGAAGTTGCTGAGCATGGTGCCAGTCGCCGGTCTCGCAACTGCCATGCCCACTGGCATCGCAGCAGCGAGACCGACACCATATTTTCATATTATTGTGTAGAAACACAAATATATATATATATATATATATATATTTATATATATATAATATATATATATATATATATATATATAGTACAGTAGAACCTCCGTGAGCGGTCACAACGTGGTTTATTTCGACGTTTCGGCCTAAAGTCTGGCCTTCATCAGGATTAAAGGTACAGTTTGTTGGTGCTCAGCTTTATACAATCTCAAACCAGAGGGAAATGAAAGAGGAAAAAGACAGAAAAAAAGAAAAAAAGAAAAGATAGAAAAAAAGAGAAAAAAAATATAAGGTGGACTCCCCTCGGGTGCCCCCCTTCCACTCTTCCTTCCACTTCCCCCTTCATCTCTCTCCCCTTCACCTTTCTGATGTCAGCGGTCTGTGTATGCTTCCTTTCACTAACGCATTCTTGCCGACCAGACGGCGCCTCCTGGCACTGGTGGTTGGGTGTGGGGCAAAAAAAGCTCTTTTAAGAAGTTCTAAGCCTTTAACTACTCGGCGCCCCGTCAACATTTCGTCGTAGAAAGAAGGGGTGCCGCTTATTGCGGCAGAGGCTGGTAAGCGGGCGAGGTGCGAATTCCTTGCTCGCTTCAGGATTACGCGTGCAGTGGGGGCCTCCCGGCTTTGCACAGGG
The DNA here is from genome assembly GCA_013436015.1 of Rhipicephalus annulatus. Lineage (NCBI taxonomy): Eukaryota > Metazoa > Arthropoda > Arachnida > Ixodida > Ixodidae > Rhipicephalus > Rhipicephalus annulatus. Next base: position 16,349 of record WOVY01006886.1, on the reverse strand, counting down.
TTGCTGTTTGGCATGTCATGCATGGCACAATTGATTGCGTAGTAAAATAAAGCAGAAAACAAACGACAGCTGCACTTAGGAAGAGCAGTTACGCTTGGAATTATTTTGAGTCGTCCAGTGCTCTTCGCAGCTGCAGTGCCGTGAACTCAGTTAATATTTTCATTATTGCCGTTATTGTTTTCAAATGCTTTAATTGGTGCAAGTGTACCAGGATTCTCATTTCTTCCTCTATTGAGGGTGTTAAATCGGTGGATAAGGTATTAATCTCGTTGTTCACGTTCTCGATTTTATTTAAATCCCGTCTCTAAGAGCGTTACTGATAGTTTCTCGAATGCAATGTCGGGAAGGTTGAGATGTTTTCAAAAAGGTAGACTTAGGGCTGATTTCGCATGGGCTCTGTAATTATTGTATTAAATTCGAAATGGTGTTTCTGTTTGTCTCATGTACTGCATACCACACACGTTGCATTCGAGTAGGTATACCACATTAGAGGAATCGCATGTTAGGTTTCCTCGTATGTTAATCGAAAACCTATATTGTCTGCTGGTTGCTTTGTGTGTTTCTAGTACTGCCTTACATACAAGACATCGTGGCTTTAAACAAGGTCGGCATGAATTGTTGGGGGGTGACGTGTAATCAGAAAGTGGACAAGGGTGTCTTTGAGGTTACGTGGTCATCGGTAAACGACGCCTGGATCGGATGGGAATGCACGTTTCAGGCGTTCACTTTGTTCCAGAATTTTGTAATGACGTTTAAGTATTTTGTTTACATTGGGGAAGTTTGTGCTGCAAGTCAAGCAGAGGTTTGTTCGTTGTGGGTCTTCTTGCAATGGTCGCTTCATAAGTAAGTCTTCACGCTTTACGAAAGAAAAGAGGTTAAAAAAATAACCAGCCGTGAGCAGTAATCAAACCTACGACCTTCGAATAACGCGTTCGATGCTTTAACCACTGAGCTATCAGTGGTTAAAGCATGGCTACAGAGGGCGCTGACTGACACTCGCACTTCTAAATTCACATATAAACTCCCGAGAATTGGGAGGAGGGAAGGCCGCTGTAATAGCTCAGTGGTTAGAGCATCTAACGCGCTATTCGAAGGTCGTAGGTTCGATTACTGCTCACGGCTGGTTATATTTTCAACCTCTTTTCTTTCGTCTTATTTACATTCCAGTTGTTCTAAAAAATTCCAATATACATTCCTTGGCAATATTGACTGTTAGATTCCACTAATATTGTGTCAAAGCACGGAAAAACGAACCCTTAGGTACACACTTCTTTTCGTATATATATATATATATATATATATATATATATATATATATATATATATATATATACATTAGGGCATTCAACAATCAAAATTTATCTGGTCCTGTTTAAAGCCTTTAAACAGGTGCAATTCCGATGTCGTGGTTGTGACAATAAATCTGCGTTGTCCCGATCCCCAGAAGGAAGCAAAAGCACAGAAGTGTCTCTGTTGCAGAAGTCACCGTTTTTTTTTGCCACCACAGCAAGCTCCTGCGAGCACCGCTGAATACAACGAGTAGAAACGGTTAGCGAATAACTACTTTGATAACAATGCTATTTCAACTTACCGAAAAACTGCTAGGATGACCCGCTTTATTAAAGTATTCATCGAAGCACGGCTTTGTGTTTGAGTCGAACTCTCCGTATTCTATTTGCTTTGGTGAACTACCAGTATGTCAGGCTAAATGCGGCAGAAAAAAGGCGGCGGATGACTTCGTCTTTGAAGCCAGTCTTCTTCAGGTGGAAGTTCATGAAGGAAAACTCGAACAAGCCGAAAAAAGTGTTGATTGTTGTATTTGGGACGTTATTTGGATGGGCGGGTATCCACGAAGTTTGACACAGGAAACAGGGGGTAACGATCAACTTGAGCAAATATGACCAGCGCGAAAAATAGGAGAACGAACACACAGAGATGTGCGCTTGTGTCATACACTTCTCAGTACTTGCGCGTTTTTTTTTCGTTTTTTTTGTCTCTGAACTCAGGGAGCGATAAGCGAAGTGCTGTATATGGTGGATGGTTTTCGGAATCTGGTACTCTTCAAAGGATCGCAAGCCTTCAGTCTTCTACGAAACATAATAGGCTGTGTACTAAAGCAGGCTTCACTGACTGGCTGTCGGAGCAGTGGTAGAATACTATGCAGACGATGGCCTTAGCTACGCGCTTACCATTCTGGGCAAGGCGATGGGCGAGTCGGATAAGCGAGGGGAGGTTGACGTGATTCGGAAGCAGGTCTAGGCACTATCGCGATAGTATTTCAGTGATAAGTTTGAGTATCTGTATTGCTGTACCGAGATACTTATCTCGTTATAGTATCTGAGTGGTGAAATGCTTTTACGATGTATTATCCATATCGTGATAATATCCAGAGCACAGGTGTCTCGTTATTGTTATTTGGAAATGAGCTGGTACAGTTTACAATGGAAACAAACAATTTTCATCTGTCACCTTAGCAGTCCGCGGCGAGATATGCACTCACCATTTCTAGATTTCTGCTGAGGGTGAAACTGATGTTATACTACTATTTTAAGCTCCAGAAGTGATATTTTTAAAATGAGAAGCATTGTATACAGCAAAATAGGCGCCAATCAATGGCGTCGTCTTTTTAATTGTTGCCTCCTGCCAGTGAATGAGCAATGCATTTTTCTTGTATTGTTTTTTCGTATTTTTCGCAGCACCCATTTGCAAAACCGGTGCTTATCGTGGAAGCTACAAACCTCCCAAAGAGTTTAGTGTGTTGTGCCATGGGCCTTCAACGATACATTGTTTTTTAAAGCAATTCTGGAAGGCTCCAGCGTAGTCACACGGCCATTGGAAAAAGTTCTTTTGCTGTTCTTTTCGCATTCTTTGTTTTGCTCGTTTTGCATTCTGCTTTTTCTACGTTTCTTGAAAACGTAAACATTGCACTGGAAATAAGCACTCGTCTTAGTTGTTTATGTGTTCACGTCCTGCTTCATACTAGGCCACTTTTGCGAAACAGGAAACCAACTGGCCTGAACCACCAGTCTACCCAGTAGAAGGTCGTTGAAGTAATGGCCAGCATTACAGCGGTAGCAAGCCTTACTTTTTTTGCTTTAGTGCTTTAATGTAACTCAGAGTACGATGGTAGAGAATGAATAAATTAAATTGCAAGCTTCAATATACTGCGCACTTAAAATATTCTGCTTCACACAACAAATGCCCGTACGGAGTATGACTATTCGCAACATCTAAAAAAGTAATTCTGTATCGGTATTACTGTATCTGTATGCTGGTATACTACGTTATTTGTTTTGCAAAAGTACCTCTCAGGTATTCCTTTACGTCAATTTCAAACGTATCTGAGTATCTGTGTTACAAGCTTCCAAACCGTGAATTCAATATCTATATTCCGGAATACTTTTTCGGGTACCTTTAACTAGCCCCGTCCGGAAGTAGTGCACTGTGCTGTGATGCATATTTGTGGCAGTCCGCTGGGTTGCGTGATTCGAAGAAATTCGGCGAGGATGGCAGAGTACGGCGAGTGACTATCATCTTTGAATACTTTAATTCGGGGCTGTTAGGTGGTCGTTCGCAGACCTGGTGTGGAATGTCCTGTTTTCGCGTCGATGAAGTCCTTGCGCCATCTGGAAGAGATTGTATTGAGTGAGAAACTCTTAGTGGATTTTCGGCTTGGTGTGTCAATGATGACAGTTCCAGTGAAGTTCATGGCATAGGTTTCTGAGCTGGTTGTGCATGCGCAGCGTGCTGTACGACTTGATTATTGAGTGGTTGGGCGCATTGAGGTCCAAAAATAGTAGCGTGCTGAAATCTTGAAAATAGGATAGTGGGTTGCAGCAAATGTCAAAACCGCTGTCGACAAGCGAACGATGTTGCGTGATTTAGTAGGTGACGAAGATGTGGCGATGCAAGGTTCGGCAGCTTCAACCCCCCCCCCCCCCGAAGCTGCTGTTGGTGTTTTCCGTATTTCACGTAGAACAGAATTGTGGACATTGCCAGGGTGTGTTCCCGAAACGTCGGTCATTGCCAGGCTGTGGTGACAACTGCGATAGTGGGCCGTAACTGCGCAACTGCGACTGAGAGGTTTTGATGACGGTATCAGCAATCCCGGCACGTTTTTCGAGAGGTAGCCTGACCAGAGCCCAATATGCATCCAGGTGGGTCACGGCATAATTGTAGCAGGCCCAGCCTTGTGTGAAGCTCTGACGTATTCAGCAGAACCGGCAGGCATAGCTTTGATTGTGCGGGTGTTGCGACAAGGCTGCTGTTGCTGAGTCTGTAGTGCTTGTCGGAGCTGCTCTTGCTGACACTGAGAGAGGAGAGAGACAGATAAAAAGTGGGAGGAAAGTCTGTGTTGGCAATGATAGTTGCCATAGGTTACATTTCTTAGAGTTCCGAGTCGCCATATGTGGGATGCCGAGCCGACGGAACGACACATGCCTACATGAAATATAACGACCACTTACTAGCAAAGTATCAATAGTGGAGCGAGCATACGGACGCTGCGTTAAAACAGTTAGACATGGGATGAACCTTTCGGTATACCGAAAAGCTAAAACGTCTTTCACTTTAATTATTGCTGTTTCAAAAGTACATGCAAGGAAGGAAGACGCTTGTTCTTTGCATGTTCAACGGTAAAATGATCGGTGTCTTGATCACCATTAGATGTGGCACAAAACTGTTTTAGTAATCTTTATTTCTCTAGTAGCTTGGTCTAGCTTCTCTTTATAGCCAATGCTTGTGATGTAAGCTTCCAGTGGCACTGCGGTGACACTGTCTTTTATCGAAAGCGTTTTTCAGCATGTGGCCCTGTCATGCCGTGTTTCGGAGGATGCACAGCGTGTCACCTCAGACGAAACAAAAGTGATCATAAAAATATTTTCCAATCCCCATCCGGTCATTCAAGAAAAAAAACTTGAAACGCTTGACACACACACACACACACAGACATATATATATATATATATATATATCATCATCATCATCATCAGCCTGTCTACGTCCACTGCAGGACAAAGGCCTCTCCCATGTTCCGCCAGTTAACCCGGTCCTGTGCTTGCTGTTGCCAATTTATGCCCGCAAACTTCTTAATCTCATCTGCCCACCTAACCTTCTGTCTCCCCCTACCCCGCTTCCCTTCTCTGGGAGTCCAGTTGGTGACCCTTAATGACTAGCGGTTATCCTGTCTACGTGCTACATGCCCGGCCCATGTCCATTTCCTCTTCTTTATTGCAGCTATGATATCCTTAACTCCCGTTTGTCCCCTAATCCACTCTGCTCTCTTCTTGTCTCTTAAGGTTACACCTACCATTTTTCTTTCCATTGCTCGCTGCGTCATCCTCAATTTAAGTTGAACCCTCTTTGTGAGTCTCCAGGTTTCTGCTCCGTAGCTAAGTACCGGCAAGATACAGCTGTTATATACCTTCCTCTTGAGGGACAGTGGCAATCTACTTGTCATAATTTGAGAGTGCCTGCCGAATGTGCTCCACCCCATTCTTATTCTTCTGGTTACTTCAATCTCGTGGTTAGGCTCTGCGGTTATTACCTGCCCTAAGTAGACATACTCCTTCACAACTTCAAGTGCACTATTACCTATCGCAAAGCGCTGCTCCTTTCCGAGGTTGTTGTACATTACTTTCGTTTTCTGCAGATTAATTTTAAGACCCACCTTTCTGCTTTCCTTGTCTAACTCCGTAATCATGAGTTGCAATTCGTCCCCTGAGTTACTCAGCAATGCAATGTCATCGGCGAAGCGCAGGTTACTGAGGTACTCTCCATTAACTCTTATCCCTAACTGTTCCCATTCTAGGCTTCTGAAAACGTCCTGTAAGCACGCAGTGAATAGCATTGGGGAGATTGTGTCCCCCTGCCTTACACCCTTCTTTATTGGTATTCTGTTGCTTTTTTTATGAAGCACTATGGTAGCAGTTGATCCCCTGTAGATTTCTTCCAGAATGTTTATATATATTTCATCTACGCCCTGATTCTGCAGTGTCTGCATGACGGCTGATATTTCTACTGAATCAAACGCCTTCTCGTAATCTATGAAGGCTATGTATAGTGGTTGGTTATACTCTGAGCATTTCTCTATTACCTGATTGATAGTATGAATGTGGTCAATTGTTGAGTAGCCTGTTCTAAATCCTGCTTGTTCCTTTGGTTGATTGAATTCTAATGTTTTCTTTACTCTGCTAGCAATTACCTTTGTAAATAGCTTGTATACTACAGAGAGCAAGCTGATCGGCCTGTAATTCTTCAAGTCCTTGTCATCTCCTTTCTTATGTATTAAGATGATGTTAGCGTTCTTCCAAGACTCTGGTACTTTTCCCGTCAGGAGACACCTCGTAAATAGAGTGGCTATTTTTTCTAACACAATCTGTCCTCCATCTTTCAGCAGATCTGATGTTACTTGATCCTCACCAGCAGCTTTGCCTCTGTGCATGCTCTCCAAAGCTTTTCTGACTTCTTCTATCATTACCGGTGGGGTGTCGTCTGGGTTACTGCTAGTTCTTATAGTATTAAGGTCGTGGTTGTCTCGGCTACTGTACAGATCTCTGTAAAACTCCTCCGCTATTTTAACTATCCTATCCATATTTGTAGTTAATTTGCCTTCTTTGTCCCTTAGTGCATACATCCGCCTTTTGCCTATCCCAAGTTTCCTCTTCACTGCTTTGACGCTTCCTCCGTTTTTCAGAGCGTGCTCAATTCTCTCCATGTTATACCTTCTTACATCGCATACTTTACGCCTATTAATCAGCTTCGAAAGCTCTGCCAGTTCTATTTTGTCTGTTGTACTTGACAATTTCATGATTTGACGCTTCTTAATTAGGTTCTTCGTTGCCTGGGAAAGCTTGCCGGTGTCCTGTCTAGCTACCCTGCCTCCAACTTCCACTGCACACTCCGTGATGATACTCGTCAGATTATCATTCATTGTATCTACGCTAAGATTGGTTTCCTCGCTAAGAGCAGAGTACCTGTTCTGCAGTGACACTCTGAATTCCTGTACTTTCCCTCTCAGTGCTAGCTCATTGATTGGCTTCATGCGTATCAGTTTCTGTCGTTCCTTCTTCAAGTCTAGGCGGATTAGAGCCCGTACCATTCTATGGTCACTGCATCTTACTTTGCCAACCACTTCCACATCCTGCACGACTCCTGGGTGTGCAGTCATTATAAAGTCTATTTCGTTCTTATTTACGCCATTAGGGCTCCTCCATGTCCACTTGCGGTTTTCTCGTTTTCGGTAGTAGGTATTCAAAATACGCAGATTATTACGTTCTGCGAATTCTACTAGTAGCTCTCCTCTGGCGTTTCTAGTGCCGATGCCATAATCTCCTACTGCCTGGTCTCCAGCCTGCTTCTTCCCTACCTTTGCATTAAAGTCGCCCATTACTATAGTATACTGTGTTTTCACCTTACTCATTGCCGATTCCACGTCTTCATAGAAGCTTTCAACTGAAGCGTCATCATGGCTGGATGTAGGCGCGTAAGCCTGTACTACCTTCATTTTGTATCTTTTATTTAGTTTAATTACAATGCCTACTACCCTTTCATTAATGCTATAGTATTCCTCTATGTTGCCAGCTATGTTTCTGTGAATTAGGAACCCTACTCCCAGTTCTCTTCTGTCTGCCAAGCCCCGATAGCAAATGACGTGCCCATTCTGTAGCACAGTATAGGCCTCATCTGTCTTCCTAACCTCACTCAGCCCTATTATATCCCATTTAATGCCTTCTAGCTCCTCGAATAATACAGCTAGACTTCCCTCACTAGATAACGTTCTAACGTTAAACGTTGCTAAGTTCAAGTTCCAATGGTGGCCTGTCCGTATCCAGAGATTCCTAGCACCCTCTGCTGCTTTGCAGATCTGACCGCCGCCGTGGTCAGTTGCTCCGCAGCTGGTGGGGACTGAGGGCCGTGAGTTAATTGACGAATGCCTACGGAAGGGGGTGGCCAGATACTGCACCAGGGTGGCCAATCCTTCTCTGGTGAGATCATCGGTGCGTACCGGCTTTAAGCCAGTACGATCGGACAGTAGTGGGAATGCTCCATGCATGTCTTCCTTATTGTTGTTCAGCAGCGTTGGCGGCCACCCACCACGGAGCCCAACAAGGGGACGCTACAAGGTTACAAATGCTGAAACCTGCAGATGCCAGCCGTACAACGCCACTATAACCCAATGCGCCTAGACCAAGGTAGGCTATTTGCACAGGGTTAACCCTAGCCGCCAGGAAGTTTGGAAGTAAACGGAAGAGAGTAGAAGACAGGACAGATAAATAGTAAGAGATAAAGACGAAGATGTATGGAGAGAGAGATAGGAAAAGGCGACTGCCGATTCCCCTGGGTGGGTCAGCTCAGGGGTGCCGTCTACGTGAAGCCGGGGCCAAAGGGGTGTGTTGCCTCTGCCGGGGGGCCTTAACGGTCCAATCACCCAGCGTCGGCTCAACCCCCAGGATCCCCTTTTCCTCGGACACGGCAAAGCCACGCACGGCTAGGCGTGGGAGCGAGTCGAAACTCCCCCGTTAGCTCGGGTTCGTGGTGTCGCTACACACCAAACGCCTACTTACGCAGGCGCCCCTGCGAGGAACAGGGTACTACATTTGCATTTTCTTATCAAACCCTATTTTAATGTAAGCGTACTGGTGTCTCTTATATCCAATAGCCTGTTAAATCAATGTCTCCTATAAAGGGGTTTGACTGTTTTTGCTTATCACTAAACAGAAGTAATGACAACATTTAAGAGTGAATTCGTTCAAATCTTTTTCTATATTTAAAGGCACGAATACTCATTATTTAGTGCTTCACTTTAATATATTGTTACGTTTAGTCCCTTCAAAGCTGCTAGTGCTCACTAAATTGAAGAAATGAAAGAGGGGAAAAAATTAAACAAGCAATAAGATGCCCTTAACTCTACAAACAAACATGGCAGCTAGGACCATTGCACAGCATATGCTGGGCAAGCCCCTGGCAACCAGTGCTGGAAATTCCCCGAGAGTGAAAATATAAGAGTAGTTTTCTGCGGTATACATGTAGGTTTTAAGGCATAAGATTGTTCCCAATGATGAAAACGACAGCTTATAGAAAGTACTATGACTCATCTTTTCTCAAAGCACTGCTACCGTGGCTAGACACTGTGTCGCAGTGAAGTGGTAAAGTGAGTTCGGCAAGAACACTCGCCGGCAAGTGCGCTTTGCAGTGAGTGTCACTAAGCGTGCTACAGTGTTGTTGCCAGAACTAATCAGCTAATCCCAAAGGCTGCAATCTCGCGACCCTCCCGACATGGCACAAAGTGGCAAAGCGCGTGACGAGTCGATTCCCGAGGATCCGTCGCTGCCACTGTGATCTCGAAGAGTTTCCATCAGCGCCTAATCTGACATCCATCCCCTCAGTAGTGAGGGGATGGATGTCAGAATAGGCGCTGATCTTAGGCGATGTCTTAGGCGATGTCTTAGATTAGGCGATGTCTTAGGCGCTGAATTTTTAAATTTCACCCCATTCTTACCTCCCGAAGAAGAATTGCTGGCTATGACACTGATTCGTGCAATTAGATATTAAAATTATATACCCATATGCCTGGTCAGCTGCCCGAGTGCCTGAGCCAAACATGTGTCAAAATAGTCAAAGCTCAATACATCAACCATGTCTGTTCTTGAACGCGAGACATACTAATGAATGTGTGCACCGCTAGAAAGAAAAATGCCGTTTTTCTAATATTATTTCTTGCCTCTTTTGCGCAGGGGACCAGCTGCCAACAGAAGAACACAGAGAAAAGGCCTTCTAGAATCTGCCGTTTTATCAATGCATTGCAGAGTTTGCACAACTGTATACAAAAGCACAAAAACAGCAGTAAATGCGTGCAGCAACACTGCATTAGGCGCGCTATGGTGTCTACTTCCTTAATCTTATTTATGATGTCCTCCGAGCTCGTACTTTATTTTTACAGTGTGTAGGTTGCATATGTTTGATTGATGAACACTTTTCATTTGCGTTCTTATGTTTGCCACGTTGCTCCTCATCAGCCACATGTAATAAAGGTCCATTTGCCATTCACAACTTCTGTTTTGTTCATTTATCAATACATAAATATCATCGTGTTTGTCTTTTTATGATAAGACACGACTGCAAAAACCACTTCTCTGATTCTACAGGAAAGCAGTTCTAGGAAAATTAAACTTGTTTTATATAAAGCAGCACTACTCCTCTTCCACGGAACTGAGACGGCGTGGTTCTAACTGGTAGACTTGCTAATGATGCAGCAATAGCGGATATTTTATTTACAGAGTTCGGACCAGATGTATCCGCGATGACTGCAATACTCTAGAGCATTTTTCACCGCTTTGTTGCACTGGTCTTCAATAAATCAGCAGAATAATATACGCTGCTCTTGACGACACTTTCTCGAAGGTTGAGAGAACCGACAGGATAGTTTAAAACAGAACAGCGCCAAAAGTCAGACGCGGCTTCAATTTAATGATTTCCAAAACAATAAAACATCCCCTATAATTTATGTTGTTCCGGGGCTTTGAAATGCAGCACAGACACCATGATGCTTTTCAACAGGCATTTTCAGTAGTTATATTGCAAATAAAATCAAAAACATTAGTGCGAAGGTCATTCATGCACTAACGATTGTGCTTCTGAGCATGCAGATGGAGGAGACGGGGAAAAAATTTAAGACGTTGCGGCTGTGTGAACTTGGAGACGGAAGCTACACAAATTTAAAGGTTACTTCTATGCGAAAATGTCAAATTAGACGCATCCACAAATGCCGGGCAAATAGAAAAACAATGCAAAAACAATAATTTATTCCTCGGAAGTTTAAAATGTTAAAGTTGACACACACACACACACACAGACACCAGTCCCTGTTAACCGACTATATATGTTACTAAATGAAGAAAACAACTTTAAAAAGTATTTTTCGCCAATAATGAAAGAAAGGCACATGATCGCTTTTCTTAACTTGCGTAGCAGTCTAATTCGAACGCTCAGCCACGAGTATAACATGCCTAGTTTTTAACGCTACCCTGGTATAACCTTGAATATCAGTTGCGAACAATGTCTTTCAAATTTCCTATTATAGCAGAGGAACAACTACGAAAGCACCACGGTGAAATTCGCAGTACATGAGAAAAATAAACATTGCACAGGCTCCTGAAATTAGAACTGTGCACGTACTCCCGTAGCGAGAACGAAGTTACGTACGAGTAATCCTTATACATAATGCGGTGGTGAATGCTAAAAGCACGCCTACATACTGTGATATATAGTAAAAATACTCAATCCACCGCGTTACACATTCGGTGGCTACATCAGTGATCAGAAGGCCCTCAGTAAAACGAAAGTAAACAAACCAACAAACCATCTCATGCGCTTCCTGTCATCACTCATGTCAGGAAGCGCATAAGATGGTTTGTTGTATATATATATATATATATATATATATATATATATATATATATATATAACAGAGAGTAACGCCAAGGAATGTATAGGGGAAGTTATTAGGACCACTGGAATGTAAATAAGAAGAAAGAAAAGTGGGTGAAAAAATAACCAGCCGTCTGCGTCGTGACACTGGTGCAGGAGCTGGGTACATGTCCAGGATACCTCCAAATGCTGGAATCTAGTCGACAAAGACTTCCGTTGTCGTAACACCCGTTCACCGCACCGGCCGCCGCCCGTTAGGCCTAAGCCCAGAGTTTGGTCCTTGGACGGAAAACATGAACGCGCCCGGAAAGAGTTGCCCCACCATGACAAGCCCAAGCTTGACACAGGTTACTGTTTTCCCCCCTAAAATTCCTGTTGACTTCCACGGCAACACATATGAGGACGCAGATGACTGGCTTTAGGAGTAAGGGCGCACAGCCAACATTAACGGATGGAATGCCACACAGACGTTGGGTTACGGTTATTTCCCTCTTCAGGACGGGGCTCGCACATGGTTCACCAATCGCGTGTGGTCAACTAGCGACGAGTTCCAGCGCAAGTTCCTGAAAACCTTCGCAAACACCGAAAGGTGGAAGCATGTTCAACGACTCCTCGAATCACGGATTCAAAAGCCAAGCGAATTCGTTGCTATGTTTGTTGAGGACATGGCTCGTCTCATCCATCGAGCCGATCCCGATATGTTCGAGAGCAGAAAGATCAGCCACATCTTGCGCGGTGTTAATGAGTAGCTCTTTGCTGGTCTCGTGCAGAATCCCTCTTCAAGAGTGGACGAATTTTCGAAGGAGGCGACCGCCATAGAACACGCACTACAGCTACGCAACCACCAGTAAGACCGCCCAAACAACAGTGAACAAATCAGCGCAGCCGTCATGACCACTGTGACACCTGACGAGCGTTTTTTGGCGTGACCTGATACGCGAAATTGTACAAGAAGAGGTGACAAATTTCGCCGTCACACCGAATGACTGCGCATTGCATCGGTCACAGAAGTTGTTCGCTAAGAGATAAGGCAATCGCTTTCACTTTCCTAGCCGAACACTCACATTGTTATGCCAACATATGCAGATATTCTCCATCGACAGCCATCTAACGTGCCGCCACCTCAGCAATACTCGACAGTGTCTTGGTACTACAGAGAAACGTCGACGCCGATGCTACCTCCTATCCGCAAAACCGATATCTGGCATACACCTGACTACAGGCCCTTGTGTTTCCATTGCGGGGAAGCAGGCCACATTGTGTGGTATTGTCCTTATCGCGTCACTGGGTACCAAGGATTTCCGGCCACTACCACTCGGCGCTATTTCGACGGAAGACGCAACGTCGGTACGAGTACGACGATCCTGCGGCACGTTTCTCCAGGGTTCTGGTCACGCTCGCCCTGTCCTGGTCATTTTCCCCAATCTAATAGAGGTAGCACGATGGACATGGCGAGAGGAAGATCTCCTAGTCCAGGCCGGGGAAGCTAAAAGCAGCGACCTTAGGGAGGAAGGTTGCGAATTGCCGAAGAGTTGAAAATCCCTCATTGCTGCCGCACGAAGCGCCGCACAATTCGAATGAATTGACGAAAGACGAGATTGTCACCGCCGACAATAAACCTTGAATTGACGGTACGACGTGACGGCACTGGCTGAAATTATGTGGAATTTCCAATATTGAGTGTCAATATCGCCGACAAACTCAAGAAGGTGAAAAATGGAATGAATGGGGCCGCAAATCAGAGGAGCCGGAGGCCAGCTGCTGACGCCTACCGGAAAGTACACCGCACGAATCATGACCGAGGATTCATCGTTCCTCGGAACCTTCGTTATTTTTTCCGAGTGTGGAAACAGGCCATCTTGGGTATATATTTTTGCATCTTGGGTATGCATCTTGGGTATGTAACATGCTACCGTTGCCATTCCTTCTCGTCTCTGTCACGTGTAACACGCAGCACACTGGAGAAGGTGTCGCGGAACAAGTATTTCGCTTTTACTCTTACGAGGAATCGCTATTTCCGGAAGTCTCAGCAGGAAGAGGTCCTGCCTGCTGAGACCTCTGCCTGCTGAGGTCCTGTCGACGACTGGGCAGGCAGAGGTCCTGTCGACGAACTTCAGCAACGAGTGTCGACACGTTACAGAGGGTACCATAGTTACATGTTTCGAAGAAATTGTAGAATTCCGCGAGTGCTTTGCAGTGCAACAGGCAGAGACACCGGCTACATCAATACCACTACCTGTCGACGTGAGCACACATTTATCGCTAGCGCAGAGGCAGGGTCTTCTATATGTTCTCGGTCAGTTCGAAGATTGTTCTTTATTGACCTCAAGGGTAAACCAAACGCCACTGAAAAATCACCGAATTTTAATTGAAGAGGCGGCCAAACCAGCTCGACAAAACCCGTACCGCGTGGCACCGAAAGAACGCGATGCAATCCAAGAACAAGTCCAAAAAACGCTGGATGATGTCATCAATCAGCCATCAAAAAGCCCTTAGGCATCAACAGTAGTGCTAGTTAAGAAGAAAGACGGCAGCTTACGCTTCTGTGTGGACTACCGCAAGCTGAACCGCGTGACGAAGAAAGACGTATACCCATTACCACGTATTGATGATTTGCTTGACAGGCTAATGCATGCACGCTTCTTCTCGTTGATAGATTTGAAATGCGGATATTGGTGAATCGAGGTTGACGAGCGAGACAGAGAAAAGACTGCTTTTGTTACGTCTGACGGGCTTTACGAGTTCAAAGTCTTGCACTTCGAATAGTTCTCAGACCCAGCAACATTTCAAAGAGTGATGGATTCCGTCCAATCAGGCTTTAAGTGACAGACATCTCTGGTATACCTCGATGAAGCCAATGTTTGATCAGCAACATTCGAAGAACATCTAAGAAGGCTGCTATTAGTATTTCGAGCAACGCGGTCGGCTGGCTTAACGCTGAAACTTGAGAATCCTCCTTTCGGTTTCAAGGAACTTTAATTCTTAGGAAATGTGGTGAGCCATGTAGGTGTTCGTCCGGACCCCGACAGTATCGATGCCATCCGAAAATTTCCGGTGCCAACGGATAAGAATGCCGCGAGACGTTCTGTTGGCCCTTGCGCCTACTAACGCAGGTTTATCGCCAATATCTCACACACAGCGTCGTCTTAACACGCATACTGACAGATGATGTTCCACTTTTACGGGGCAAAGAGGAGCAAGCAGCATTTGACGATCTACGACAGCGCCTGCAGACACCACCTGAGCTTGCTCACTTTGATGAGGACGCTCCTACGATGATCCACACAGATGCCAGCAACGTAGCTTCAGAAGCTTTACTTGTCCAGTGGCAAGACTCTGCCGAGCGAGTCATTGCATATGCAAGTAAGACGTTTTCCCGCTCCGAGTCCCATTATTCCACAACGGAAAAGGAATGTCTTGCTGTAGTATGGGCAGTTATGAAGTTTCGCCCATATTTCTACTGCCGTCCCTTCCACGTAGTCAGCGACCACCACTCCCTCTACTGGTTGACCAACTTGAAGGGCCTATCTGGTCGGATAGCAAGCTAGAGCTTACGTCTACAAGAATTTATTATGACGGTCGTCTTTAGGTCGGGACGGCAGCATTCTGATGCTGATTGCTTATCCAGGTCACCTATAAAGCAAGACGATGTCTCAGAAGAGTATGAGATTGGGTTTTTAGGTGTGGTCGAGAGGGTCACCATTTCGTCTAAGCAAAAAGAAGACAGCGAGTTGCTTCCTCTTATTAATTTTCTTAACGGCCAGTCTACATGCGTTCGCAAGATATTTGCAAGGAGCGTGCCTTAATTCTGCAAGCGCAGTGGTGTCCTATATAAAAAGAACGTTTCCTCCAGCGGAAACGCCAACTTACTTGTTGTCCTGACATCCATTCACGATGAGATTCCTGAGCGCTTGCCACGATGAGCCAACCTGCGGCCACCTCGGATACACGCGCACATTGGCCAGAATCCAACAGAAGTAAAACTGGCCGAAGCTTCCAGGCACTCTAAAGAATTACGTCCGCACGTGTCTCGATCGTCAATGACAAAAATCGCCCCCTTTAAGACCAGCCGGATCGCTGCAACTAGTTCAAGTGCCCACCATGCGTTTTGCACAAATTGGAAATCGACCTCCTTGGACCATTCCCATCATCGCACACTGGAAACAAGTGGGTAAAATTCGCTATCGAATATCTTACTCTCTACGCCGAAACAAAGACTTATCAAGCAGAGTACAGTAGAAGCGGCAGGATTTTTCATTGAAAATATCGTTTTTGAGGCAAGGTGCTCCTGGAATTATAATGACGGACAGATGTGCCGCTTTCACGGCCATGCTCCTTAAGTCGGTGCTTGAGCTGAGGGGACCTAGCATCGAACAACTACCTTCTACCGCCCACAAAGAAACAGCTTAACAGAACGCCTCAACAAGACAATTGCCCGATATGCTGAATATGTACATCGACGTGGATCGTAAAATTTAGGACGAAGTTCTACCATACGTCACGTTTGCCTCTAATACAACCCTGCAGGAAACTACCCGAAGCACGCCATTTAGTCTTCTTTATGGCCGTGAAGTGACGACAATACTTGATGCCATGTTGCTGCCCGACTGTGACGATACAGACACCGATGTTAAAGCCTTTGCCCAGCGAGCTGAAGAGGTGTGCAGCAAGCACGCGTGCGAATCGCCCGGTTGCAGTGTTACGACGCACAATGTTATAACCTGCGACACCAACACGTCACTTATAAACCAGGCAAGAAAGTGTGGGTCTGGAGACCTATTCACCAACGCTGCCTTTCTGTAAGGTTACTGAGGAAGTACTTTGATCACTACAATTTTGTACGGCGACCCTGATGTGGCGGTGAGACCAGCGACGCAGCGGAGGGTGCTACAATCTCTGGGTACGGACAGGCCGCCATTTGA